>JAIUZE010043278.1:0-49149 GCA_022085475.1 Heliosperma pusillum | reverse complement strand
GCATGCTGCGTCGTGCTGACGCAGGCTGCGTCCTACGACGCAGGCTGCGTCGAGCACTGCCGGATTTTTGCCTTGTTTTCCTTCTTGACTTTCGTTGACCCAAGGATATTAGACCCCGCCTTGACTTCCATTGACCCATGGGGCTTGGTCTTCATACCTTGATGATTCATTGCTAGCCCACTCCAATTTCCGGGTTTTTGGGTCTCGGGTTTTCGGGTTTGACTTTCATTGACTTTCGGGATTTGACTCTCAAAATTGACTTAAAATACTAAATACTAACATTATTACAAAAACTAAAATTAACATAAAAACAAAGCTAATGACCCGTAAAAAGTAAAACGAAAGACTCTAAAAATTACTACTAGACACGACAATATTTGACGTTGTCAAACACCCCCACACTTGGACTTTTACTCGTCCCGAGTAAAACTCGAGATTAGCATGAACGACACGAGCCCAACAAAGTGTGTGTGAAGGCATTGACCTCTCTTCCCTCACTACAACCTTCTTATACTCCCTCTTAAACAATCCACCTATGACAAAAACAAAACAAAAAGACTCCATTCTTGTGACACTCTTCTCTCACTCCCCCTCCTTATATCATCCCTCAAGACTAAAGACACGACATGCCACCTACGCCGACTCAAATCAACTCCTCCCTCCTTATAGCTCCAAATAAAGTAGTATGACCATCTTTGCCTTATCCCAAGGCATAGCGAGATGGTCTTTCTCAACAATCTTCACACAAATCCACTCCTTCTATCACCCCCTTATTACTCCACTAATGCAAATCATGGTTACTTGGTTGGCCCCAAACTTCACAATTTGCACAACCAAGCGACCACCAACATAAATCCACCAATTTGAAACAAAGTTTTGTGACTCAAAAATAAAAATAATTGGGTTCCTAAACTAGCCTCCTTCCAAATTCCTCTTTATAACTCCCTTCTTATTCCTCCAAAATCCTCATCATAGGAAGAATTATGCTCAAATTTTTTTCATTTTTTTCATTTTTTTTTTCTTGAAAACCCTCATTTTGCCTAAGGTGCCCTTTCGGGTTTTCACCTTAGCTTTTCCTTTCCTCTCATTGGTGGCTCGCAACTCGATTCTTCATTTTGCCCGGAATGCCCTTTCGGGTTTTCATTCCGTCCTCGGCCACCTTCCCAATCTTGCCTAGGTGCCCACCCTTGTGGGTTTTCACCTAGCCAGGATTTTCAATTTTTTTTCTCTTTTCTTTTTCTCTCTTTTTTTTTTTTTCTTTTTTTTTTTTTCAAAATAAAGACATAAAAAAAAATATACAATGCATCAAAAACAAACTAACTATGTACAATCTTCTCCCCCACACTTAGAGTATACAATGTCCTCATTGTAGGAGAGAAAAAATAATGTTACCTCATCAATTGTCGAAAGGAGAAGACCCCGAGGCACCTCCTCGGTTTCTCCTCCTATCCCTTTCTTCTCTAATCCGCCTTCTTCGCTCCATGCCTTCATCAAGGGTTGCTTGGGTGTAAGGAAAGGGGTAGCCCGGGTTTTGTTGCATGGATATCCCAAAGAGAGAGCTAGCTAAGCCATAGACGTCCTCATGTGCCACCGCATCCTCATAGGAGTCTTGAAGATAGGTGTGGTGGCGCTCATTTTGAACGTTAAAGTGGCTCGTAGCTTGCTCCCTCCAAGCATTTTGGGTGGCCCACATTTCATTTTGTTCCCGCCATCTTTTATCTTGTTGCTCTCTCCATAGGCGGGCTTCCTCTTGCCCGTCTAGCATCCTCCTCCATTCCTCACTTTGAGCCCTCTCGGCCTCCGCTCTCAATCTCTCCCTCTCCTCCACAACATTGTGCCAATCATCCAAAGTCTCAAGCCTACCTCCTTGAAGTTGTTGCCAAGTGTTTGAGGCATCCACCCTCCCACTAATGTGCGCCAAGACGTCATTGGTGCTAGCAAAATAGTTAGCCATTTGTTGTTGCCATGGCTCCACGGGTGTGCTAGAACGACCCTCCGCATCAAACATGGGGGTGTCGGTATCATGGTGGCTTTGGAATGGTGATTGGAAATGAAATGGTGGTGGTTGTTGTTGTTGTTGTTGTTGTTGTTGTTGTTGTTGTTGTTCAAAATTGGTGGTTTGGGAAGGTCCTTGCTCAATTGCAAGGATCTCAATCTCCTCTCTCAAATGCTCACTTCCCTCACCACCTTCTCTCCTTACCCTCCTTTGCCTCAAAGGCACTTCTTCTACCTCCTCCTCCTCCTCCGCACTACTTACCCCCAAACTTTCCTCCCTAGGACAAACAAAATCCCACGCCGCGGGTCCTCTAGGTAAAGGTTGTTTTGAGGTCTAGGCAACTTCATGTAGCTTAGCCCGTCACTTCCCAACCAAAACCCTTTTAAGGGTTGCTCCTTGCTAGTCTTAAACATATGCACTTCCTCTAGCCCAAGACGGTTGTACCTCGTCAAACCCCTACATATGTTCACCGCTTGACCATTAGGAATGCCCCCCTCATAATGCCTTACCAAGAAAGAAATCACCCCCCCACAATGGATGCTTGCCCTTGCCGATTTTTGCCTATGCTTGATGCAAGCTCTCAAAAACAAATCGGCCCAATCCGGGATCCCTACCCTCTCCGGAAGCATAGTCCACAAACATAGCCGGATCTTCTCCGGCACCTTGGTGGGTTCTCCCGCGGAGTTGAAAATGGTGGTAAGGAACCTAGTAATTAGGCGGAGTACGGGGTGGGTGATGGCTGACAGTTTGGCATCCTTAGACGGGCCATGGTCATCGGCAATGTTACCCCACATCTGGTGCATTTTGCCCCTTGGGCATCTAATGTCTACCGGGTTGCTTGGTGATTTTTAGGATTTGACGGATTTCGGAAGTTGGGGCTTCATGCCAAGTTTGGTTCAATCGGAAGCGGTAGGCTTTCTCCTCACCTTCGGGCACATCCAACTCCGACAAGGTTGCTAGAAACTCGTATGCAAAACTCCTATAGGTGTAATCCCAGGAGTTTGGCTCGAGATAAGCCTCTAGCCCTACTTTAGCTAGCATGTCCCTTGTCAAGTTGAACATGCCTAAGGCATGGAGGGTGGTTGGGCAAAAGAATTTGGTTGCTACAAGAGGGTGAGTGGATATTTGATCCCAAATTTTCTTATATTGAGCTTGCATCCTCTCATAGCCCATAAACACCGCTTCAACCTCGGTGTCGGGCTCACTCACCGCGGCCCTCTTATTTTTTCCCTTGCCAAACAACTTAGAGATCTTTGGTGCCATTTCTGCAAAATGTAACAAACAACACACTACAACAACAAGAAGCAATCACTCGAAAATTTTTTCACTCAAGCAATTCAACAAACACTTGGTGAGCAACAATTTCTACACCTCAAAAAGCTAGTGTTTGTTGAATTTCTTTACCTTACTCAGAAAACTTTATCCAATCCTAACTACACAATCAAGCAAGGGGAAAGGGGAACTCAACCTAAGACTAAAGCTAGCCTAATTCGAGCAAAAACTTGAAGATTGATGAAAAAAATCGAGTATGAAGTTATACCTTTGCTTTTCCACAAGATTCAAGTTCCTTGATGATTAGAAATAGGTAGGAATTCGACAAGTAGCCTTAAAAACCCAGCAAAAGACCCGAAAAAACGAATTTTAGGGAAAAAAATCTAGGGTTGTTTAAGACGGATTTTCTGAGTTTTAGGGTGAGTGAGATTGATTTTGGGGTTATTGAGTGTAGAATAATGATTAGGGAGAAGATTGGGATTGATTTTGATGAAGGTTTTGGAAGATTTGAGTGAGAAAGATGGATTTTTGAGGGATTGGGGGTTGGTTTGGGTGTGTTTGTCGTGAAAAGCAAAGAAGAAGATGGGGTTTTGTTTTATGAAGAACACGGGCAAAGGCTGAAGAATAAACCGAAATCTGCTCTCGACGCAGGCTGCGTCCTACGACGCAGGCTGCGTCCTACGACGCAGGCTGCGTCCTTCACTGCCGGATGGTTCTTCCTTTTGCACTTAGCAAAATTTTTGCTAAGTGCTCCAAACACCCCCATACTTGCAATTTCACTTCAATGGCCCATAATAACCTCCAATATCCAAATTCCATCGATTCCCGAACTTTTCATCCGTGGCACGCATCCCGAGGCGGCCAAAAACTTGTAAAACTTCACAAAACCGTTAGTAACTTCAAAAAATTTTGTTTGATGCAATGTCTAACTAACTTAAAACAACTTAAAAGCTAAGATTTTTCAAAGAAACTTCAAAGAAATATTCACAAGGATAGAGTATGTACATGTTTTGCCGTTTATTTAGAGTCGATGGCTCGACTTAGCTATTTCAAGCTTTTCAACTTTGATAAATGGGGTCTTCAAGCAAGACCTCTTCTTCCCCCTCCCGGGTACATCCTTGGAAGTAGTGCTTGAGACGGTGGCCATTCACTTTGAGGAGCTTTCCATCCCCGGGCCCCTCCACTTCAATAGCCCCATGAGTAAACACTTTCTTGACGGTGTAAGGTCCAAACCATCTTGACCTCAACTTGCCCGGAAAGAGCTTAAACCGGTTTTGGAACACAAGAACTTTATCACCCTTCCTTGAAAACTCTACGGTTTATCATCCCATCATGCCATCTTCTTGTTTTCTCTTTGTAGATGGAAGAGTTCTCATAAGCATCTTGGCGAATTTCTTCAAGTTCTTGTAATTGAAGCTTCCGGTGCATACCGCTCTCATCTTGGTTTTGGTTGAAAGATTTGATAGCCCAATAGGCTTTGTGCTCAACCTCCACGGGGAGGTGGCAAGCCTTGCCATAGATGAGACGGAATGGGGACATGCCAATGGGGGTTTTGAAAGCGGTCCTATATGCCCACAATGCATCAACTAGCCTCTTACTCCAATCCTTTCTATCCGGATTCACCGTCTTTTCAAGTATTCCTTTAATTTCACGGTTTGAGAGTTCGGCTTGCCCGTTTGTTTGTGGGTGGTAGGCCGTGGAAATTTTATGAGTCACCCCATACCTCTTGAGAAGGCCTCCGATCACCTTGTTGCAAAAATGGGTCCCCCTATCACTAATGAAAATGGCTTCAACCCATTTTGATACGTAGTCCATGATGTGCATATTTTATATGCACATTTACACACTTATTCGCCCCCATTTCAGTCTTACTTATAGCTCATTTGAGCCGATTTCATGTCATATCCCTCGCCTATGCTACTTTGGTATGTTTTGTTCCTCAATTGCAGGTTTAGGACTTCTCGGGGTGCTTTTGGATGCATTTTGGATAGTTTGAAGGGAAATAGATTGAGTTCTAGATATGTGATTGAGGCGATTCAAAATGGATAAGATAGATCTCTTTCTTAGCTTCGGAATGAGACCAAGAACGCCAAAATCCGCCAAGTAACGAAGAAATGGCGGACGTTTTAAGTTCAGTGCGCGGTGCAGGAATTTAACACTACCACCGATCGGCAATGCCACCTACCGATCGACCAAGGGCCAATTGGCCTACCACCGATCGGCAGAGACATCCTGGGGGCCCTTTCCACTTCTTCCTAAGCTTTGTGGACACTTCATACAAGCCCACCTATCGCTGGGAGCCCACATCTACCTTGAACTATCAAATGAAGACCTATAGAGGACAACTCAAGCCCACACCTATCGTCAAGACCCATCCACCGATCGGTGGGCTAGGACACCGATCGTACACACTTCTTGAAGCCCACTCCGATCGGTAAGCTAGGACACCGATCGGCAATGACAAGCCCACTTTCGTTTTCTACCTCTCTAATCTACTGGGCAAGCTATTGAGCAACGGGACCGAAGCTTTCCGAAGCCCAAGTCACTCAGAAGAAACATCGAAGCCCAAAGGAGAAAACCTAGCTCTATATGAAGGAGAAGTGAAGAGAGTGAGGGGGTATCTCTCCCTAGACGCAAGATCCCTTGTCACGGATCGAGTTTCCGCTCAAAAACTCCATTTTAGATTATTGTTTACATTTTAGTCGATTAGTTTTAAGTTTTCGTTCGTTTTTGTACTTCCGCCGATCGGGATACTCTTCTGCCGATCGACATAGCCTTGTATTCAGACCTATTTCAGGTTTCTTTGTTTCGCATTTAGTTATTTCGTTCGTTTATTGTTTCCACATCGCTTTGCTATGATGTCTTATGCTAATACAGTAGTTCATATGCTTAGATCTATCACCATGAGTAGCTAATCTGCATGCTAGGGCTAGGGTGAACTATTGTGGATCCGGGATTTGGGGGTTCCAATTAAACCGTTTATGCATCTGAACCTATGTTTGATTTAATTGTCGTTTGACTGACCTAGGACGCTAGGTTATCATTTGTTTAGTGTATTTCCCCTGAGACTGACCAAGTGATTGGGAAAATAGACCTGACACCAATCGGCATAGCCTTATACCGATCGGTGGACATATAGGATAGTGATTTCTGTGAGACCGAACCAGTTATCAGAGTCGCTAGGGGTGGTTAGGAGGCCGAACAAGCAACTTTCTCACCCTTTAGACTGTTTAGACCTTGGCTCGACCTATCCCGTTGATACATAGTGATCCCGTTTCTGCCCTAGTTTTTCCTTCATCTGATTTTCGTACCCTTTATATTGCATTTTGATTATTGCTTTTGTTTGTTATCCCTCTTTCTCAACCTCTCAAACCATTAAAACCTGTTACTTGGCAGAAATGAACTTGACCCTAGATTTGATTAGATCGACCGCCTCCCTGTGATCGACCCGGACTTATCACTAGCTGCCCTAGTTAGTTTTAGTTTGGACTTATAAATATTGTTTGATAGCGGACTTAGAACGACATAAATCTCGCGCATCAAAATGGCGCCGTTGCCGGGGAGGCAATAGTTTCAAATTGATTTTTAGGGTCTTTAGGTTCAGTTTTATCTCTACACCGATCGGTTAGACCCACCGCCGATCGGTGCTCTTGCTTTCTGACTGTTTTCTCTAAGTTTTTATGCACAGGAGACGTTCTGGGATCCTACTTACATTCGATCCTGAACCAGAAAGGACCCTGCGCAAGAATCAAAGACTTGCAGAGAGTATTAGTGAGCAATTGTCAACATCTTCACCATCACCTACAATATCACCTACATCAACCCCACCAACATCACCAAGAACCACAATGCCTAAACTTAGTGATGAAGGGATGCCTACTGCTGCACAGGTGCCCACAGGGACTCTCAGCCCTAACCTCACAGCAACCAACTTTAAAATTGACCCATCCTTCTACAACCTCATCCACAAAGAACAATTTGGGGGTGCACCATCCGAAGACCCAGCTCGCCACATAAACAGATTTTGTGACCTTTGCCA
Source organism: Heliosperma pusillum (assembly GCA_022085475.1). Taxonomy (NCBI): domain Eukaryota; kingdom Viridiplantae; phylum Streptophyta; class Magnoliopsida; order Caryophyllales; family Caryophyllaceae; genus Heliosperma; species Heliosperma pusillum. Next base: position 41,842 of record JAIUZE010043278.1, on the reverse strand, counting down.
ATTGATCACCCACGAAGGGGTGACACAAGATCAACTCCGGAGGATGATGTTCGCTCATTCATTGAAGGACAAAGCATCATCTCTGCTGGAAACCTTGCCGGTCGCAACTAGCAATACATGGGCCACCCTAGTCCTTGCTTTCTACAGGAAGTTTTTCCCGCCGGAGAGGACGGCCAACCTAAGGATGCAAATCACCGGGTTTAGACAGCGCCTCAATGAGAATCTCTACGATGCTTGGGAGAGGTTCAAAACCCTGGAGAAGCAATGCCCACATCATGGGTTTGGAGAAGGGTTCATGGCGATGACATTCTACAAACGCCTTAACAGCGGACTCGAGGAGGACCTTAGATTCAGCAGCTAATGGGATGTTTTCTTCTGTGGAGGTTGCTGAGGCTCGTAACATCATTGAAACTATGGCCAGCCATAGTATCCGGTATGGCCAGTCAAGTACCACAGTTGGTGCTATAGGGGATGATTCTTATTTCCAGCAGAGCATGACCTCGCAGATCGAGGATCTGAAAGCACAGTTGGCCAGTTTGAAGGTCAACACAGCCCCGACGATTGCTCCACCGATCGGCCCTATACCCTCACCGATCGGTGCCCTCCAACAACAATACATTCTGGACAATTTTGGGTACCCAGGGGTAGTAGAACAGGTTGCTGCTTATCAGAACTATCAGCAGCAGAACTTCAACCAGCAGTACAACAGGCCAAACCCTCAGTACCAGCATCCACCGATCGGCCAACCATCTCAACCGATCGGTCAAGTGCCCTACCAGCAACAAAACAGACCTCAACCCTTCAAGCCTCCTACATTCACAGATATGAACGATTTGAGGATGATGCTGATGGGAATGCAGAAAAGCCAGGAGCACCTCATTGTTCAAGTGGCTAAAATGGACCAAGAAAAGGCAGGGGCTATTAAGAACTTGGAGATTCAGATTGCTCAACTAGCAGCCTCACAAGCTCAGAGGCAGCAAGGCCAACTACCATCTCAGCCTAGCAAGTCTCCTGACCAAGTCCATCATGTGAATGCCATAACATTGAGGAGTGGGACCACCTATGAGGCTGAGGACAGAGCAGAAAGTTCTGGGAAAAATGCTGAGAGGTCTGAGAAGCAGAAAAACGAAGAAAATTGCCAGAATATCACTCTCACCGATCGTCCCATCCCCTATACCGATCGGTCTGAACCTTTCAAAGCTGCTGAGAATGATGTTGAAGCTGGTTTGGGCAAGGGGAAGCAGTCAGAAGAAGCTGGGATGAAGATTAAGCTTCCCTTCCCTGGTCGTCTTAAGAAGGAATCCCCCTACGAGGAACAATTCGGTAAGTTCAAAGAGGTACTTACTAAACTTGACATCACTATTCCATTTCTAGATTTAGTTTTGCAAGTACCCTCTTATACTAAATTCCTAAAAGACATCTTAACCCGGAAAAAGACCCTCCCCAAGGTTGAGACCGTCGCTTTTACAGAAAGGTGTAGTGCACCTCGACAAAGTGACTCTCCACCTAAACTAGGTGACCCCGGTAGTTTCAGCATCCCATGTACCATAGGCGCCCTTAATATAGATAATGCCTTATGTGACCTAGGAGCTAGTGTTAGTGTCCTACCCTTATCCTTAGCTATGAAGATGGGCTTGACCCAATTCAAGAGCTCGAATATGACAGTCCAAATGGCGGATAGGACCACTTCACGACCTTTGGGTTTACTTGAGGATGTCCCGGTTAAGATGGGTGGGTTTTACATACCGGTCGATTTCGTAGTGTTAGACATACCTGAAAATGTCGACATCCCTATCATCTTAGGGAGACCTTTTCTACACACTACAGGTGCTATAATTGATGTTGCTAAGAGGACCTTGACTTTTAAGGTGGGGGGTGAACTTCTAGTGTTTAAACCTTATGATACACCCCGCTCTCCCTTAGTTGTAAAGACCAATTCGATCATTAGAGACCAGAACCGGCCATTAAAGGACCCCACCTACCAGTTTGGAGACCTCACCTGTCAGTCTGCAGTACCCACCGATCGGCCTCACACCCTTGCCGATCGGCATCCACCCCCCACAGAGCTCCATGATCATCCCCTGCCCCAGATTGTTAGTTCTGACCTTCCCCTGTCTCCTGCTAGTGTTGATGCTATGAGTTCTGCCTGTTCTGTTAATGTTATATCTCCGTCTCACATCTTTGGAGACACCTTGGAGACTTTTCAACCTTTGGATGCAGGAATTTATGACTCACGTGATTGGCGAGGCCATCCGAGATCAACCGGGCACGGAGATTCACCACTTGCCGGTCTGCCGAGTGTACTATGGGCCAACCATCCTCCTGTGGATGCTCGTGCTGTTTGGAGGCCAAGAGAGGCCTGTGCTGATGACATTCCCTACACTTGATCCGAAGCTAAACAAGGTCGTGCGGGACCTAACTGAAACCAGCGCTTCCGGGAGGCAACCCGTTGTTATTTGCTTTTCGTTTTTGGAACAATCTTATTTCAGTTGTAATAGTTAGACAATTTTTGCTTTTGTTTTGAGACATTTTAAGACATTTGTGAGATGAGAGCGAGAGAGACATTTTTCCTCCTGTTTTGTAATGCTACAGGTAATGACGGAGCCGTCTAGCTGATGATAGCTCGGGATGGTGAGGACCTGTTCACCATTCACCGCCTTGCTTTGAACCGGTTTGGGGGAACTCTCACTCATTCTGTAAGTCTACCCTCTCCACTTTCACTCTCACCTGCATTCCCCATTCTCCTTTGCACCGATTTTCGTCAATTGAGGACAAGGACAAGTTTGGTTTGGGGGAGGGTTTTGATTGTGTGCTTCATATGTGCTTCATTCATATGTACTATAAGCAGTTGCATGATCATACGTGAAAATAAAATTTTTAGAACTGTTTATGTGTGTGTATTGGTTTGAGATGTGCAAAACGACGAGGAAGATATATACACTTAGCTTAATTCATCTCAACTGTGGCCTAACTTATATGATATGACATATTGAGATTAGATTGGATTAACGAGTCTAACATGTCTAAATTGACTTGTTTGATGTGAATCTACTTTGTATCGAAATGCTTCTCAATGTCGTACTGTAATTCTTAACCTGTATGCTCGTGCTTGATTCATAAGTGTGAATATTGACTCGTTGTAGTTTCCGAAGGTATGCACCCTAGGTCCGCGGACCGGGCATTCACTTAAATTTGAACTCCACTTAGCCAAATTGCCTTGATTCGTCCCTTTAGATGTAGGATCCACTCTTTATTGACCACGTTTCACAAGACTATATTGACTACCTTGGTTACAACCTTACAAATTATGAACTACATCGTAAAAACATCCTACCCAGACTGTAATGGTTGTGTATAGGAGAGTTATGTCACCAAAACGTGTCAAATGAAGAAAAGGGCCTGATTTTTGAAGTTTTTGAGCTGATACCTATCGGTGTGGCCTAGTACACCGATCGGTGAAGGTGTTTGACGATCAGCAAGCCCCTGTTTTTGGCCTGTTTCAGTGTTATATGAATGTCTGGAGAATAATTCAGCTCCACAGCAAGTTATACAGCAAAAATAGTGATCAAAAGTTGAGTTTCCAAACAATAAAGTGAAGTACTGAGATCTATTGTGAAGGTAGCAGTTCCAAAATGGTGCTATCAATACGTAAATGTGAATTCCTATTGTGTGAAGTGCAATTACCGAAGTTATGATAATGTCAAGAGATTCCAATTTTTGCCTATGATCGGTATTGGTTAATGTTATGGTCGTCTGGGTCTTTTCATTAGTGGTAGCGCAACCACCAGTTTTTTGAGCCCCACACTCCCATACGCGTTAGCACGCACCCATCTTTCACCTATTGAACATAGCCCCATTACAACCTTGTGCCCAGCATACCTTGAGAACTTTTAGTACTACGAGTATTATTTACGAACTTGGATCATGTTATTGAGTGTGCTTGTTGAGTCTCTACTTTTGAGCTCGTTTGCAAGGTCTTGCGTTATTCATGAAGAACATTGAAATTTAGGCATGTATAAGACCTGTTTTGAAGGTCGACTCTTGTGCACTTGTTCTTATCTATTTGTGAAAGCCATAGTTTGGATGAACAGAAAGCATGAGTGTCCAGAGTCGTTATCTCTTACCGTGGTCATTAAGTGTGCTTTGGTTTATGTTTACTTGAGGACAAGTAAAGGTTTGGTTTGGGGGAGTTTGATGTGCATATTTTATATGCACATTTACACACTTATTCGCCCCCATTTCAGTCTTACTTATAGCTCATTTGAGCCGATTTCATGTCATATCCCTCGCCTATGCTACTTTGGTATGTTTTGTTCCTCAATTGCAGGTTTAGGACTTCTCGGGGTGCTTTTGGATGCATTTTGGATAGTTTGAAGGGAAATAGATTGAGTTCTAGATATGTGATTGAGGCGATTCAAAATGGATAAGATAGATCTCTTTCTTAGCTTCGGAATGAGACCAAGAACGCCAAAATCCGCCAAGTAACGAAGAAATGGCGGACGTTTTAAGTTCAGTGCGCGGTGCAGGAATTTAACACTACCACCGATCGGCAATGCCACCTACCGATCGACCAAGGGCCAATTGGCCTACCACCGATCGGCAGAGACATCCTGGGGGCCCTTTCCACTTCTTCCTAAGCTTTGTGGACACTTCATACAAGCCCACATATCGCTGGGAGCCCACATCTACCTTGAACTATCAAATGAAGACCTATAGAGGACAACTCAAGCCCACACCTATCGTCAAGACCCATCCACCGATCGGTGGGCTAGGACACCGATCGTACACACTTCTTGAAGCCCACTCCGATCGGTAAGCTAGGACACCGATTGGCAATGACAAGCCCACTTTCGTTTTCTACCTCTCTAATCTACTGGGCAAGCTATTGAGCAACGGGACCGAAGCTTTCCGAAGCCCAAGTCACTCAGAAGAAACATCGAAGCCCAAAGGAGAAAACCTAGCTCTATATGAAGGAGAAGTGAAGAGAGTGAGGGGGTATCTCTCCCTAGACGCAAGATCCCTTGTCACGGATCGAGTTTCCGCTCAAAAACTCCATTTTAGATTATTGTTTACATTTTAGTCGATTAGTTTTAAGTTTTCGTTCGTTTTTGTACTTCCGCCGATCGGGATACTCTTCTGCCGATCGACATAGCCTTGTATTCAGACCTATTTCAGGTTTCTTTGTTTCGCATTTAGTTATTTCGTTCGTTTATTGTTTCCACATCGCTTTGCTATGATGTCTTATGCTAATACAGTAGTTCATATGCTTAGATCTATCACCATGAGTAGCTAATCTGCATGCTAGGGCTAGGGTGAACTATTGTGGATCCGGGATTTGGGGGTTCCAATTAAACCGTTTATGCATCTGAACCTATGTTTGATTTAATTGTCGTTTGACTGACCTAGGACGCTAGGTTATCATTTGTTTAGTGTATTTCCCCTGAGACTGACCAAGTGATTGGGAAAATAGACCTGACACCAATCGGCATAGCCTTATACCGATCGGTGGACATATAGGATAGCGATTTCTGTGAGACCGAACCAGTTATCAGAGTCGCTAGGGGTGGTTAGGAGGCCGAACAAGCAACTTTCTCACCCTTTAGACTGTTTAAACCTTGGCTCGAGCTATCCCGTTGATACATAGTGATCCCGTTTCTGCCCTAGTTTTTCCTTCATCTGATTTTCGTACCCTTTATATTGCATTTTGATTATTGCTTTTGTTTGTTATCCCTCTTTCTCAACCTCTCAAACCATTAAAACCTGTTACTTGGCAGAACTGAACTTGACCCTAGATTTGATTAGATCGACCGCCTCCCTGTGATCGACCCGGACTTATCACTAGCTGCCCTAGTTAGTTTTAGTTTGGACTTATAAATATTGTTTGATAGCGGACTTAGAACGACATAAATCTCGCATATCAATCCACCGCTAAGAGGATGTACAAATAACCACCGGAATTTGGAAAAGGGCCCATAAAATCAATTCCCCACACATCAAAGATCTCACAGTATAAAAGAGGTTGTTGTGGCATCTCATTTCTCTTTGTCAAATTCCCCACCTTTTGACATCGGTCACAAGTCTTTACAAATTTGTGGGCATCTTTAAAAAGGCTTGGCCAAAAGAAACCGCATTCAAGCACTTTTCTAGCGGTTCTTTGTGGCCCAAAATGTCCTCCACAAGCATAGTCATGACAATGATGTAAGATGGAAGGGATCTCACTCTCGGGCACACATCTTCTCACAAGTTGATCTTGGCAAAACTTCCACAAGTAAGGATCATCCCATGTATAGTACTTGGCATCGGATTTGACTTTGCTCTTTTGATGAGAAGAGAAATGGCTTGGGAGCCGCTTTGTCACCAAATAGTTGACCATGGTAGCATACCATGGCTCCTCCACTTGTATAGCATAAAGTGACTCATGAGGGAGACCTCCTTCAACCTCCTCAAGAGGGCATGATGGTCTTCCTTCATGGTTTAGCCGGCTCAAATGATCCGCCACCACATTCTTCACCCCTTTCTTGTCTTTTATTTCCACATCAAACTCACTTAGAAGAAGAATCCATCTCAACAACCTTGGCTTTGCATCCTTCTTTGCCACAAGGTATCTAATGGCGGCATGATCGGTGTAGATGATCACCTTTGTGCCCAAGAGATAAGATCGGAATTTTTCTAGAGCATAAATCACACCAAGGAATTCCTTCTCCGTCGTGGAATAGTTCTTTTGAGCATCATTCAAGAGGGTAGAAGCATATTGGATCACATGGGGTCCCTTGTCACTCTTTTGACCCAAAACCACTCCCAATGCATAGTCACTTGCATCGGTCATGATTTCAAATGGAAGATCCCATCGTGGTGCTTGAATAATTGGTGCGGTGACCAATCTCTCCTTCAAGTCATTGAAAGCTTTCCTAGATTTTTCATCAAAAACAAATTCCGCTTCTTTGTGCAAAAGCTTGCATAAAGGGTTAGCAATCTTGGAAAAATCCTTAATAAATCTCCGGTAGAACCCGGCATGTCCTAGAAAAGACCTAATGTCTCGGGTGTTAGAGGGATAAGGTAGGGTTTTGATAATGTCAACCTTAGCCTTATCCACCTCAACCCCCCTTTCCGACACTACATGTCCCAAAACGATGCCACTAGTCACCATGAAATGACATTTTTCGGAGTTTAAAATGAGCTCTTGGCATCGCTCTAAGACAAGAGCAAGGTGTTTTAGACATGCATCATAGGAGTCCCCATGGACGGTGAAATCGTCCATGAATACTTCTATGATTCGTTCTACATAGTCGGAGAAAATACTCAACATGCACCGTTGAAAAGTTCCCGGCGCATTACACAAACCAAAGGGCATACGACGATAAGCAATGTACCAAATGGGCATGTGAATGTGGTCTTGACTTGGTCCTCGGGTGCGATTGGAATTTGAAAATACCCCGAGTAACCGTCAAGGAAACAATAGAAAGCTTTCCCCGCTAATCTTTCTAACATTTGATCAATAAATGGTAGCGGGAAATGGTCTTTCAATGTTACCGCATTCAAGCGGCGGTAGTCAATACACACTCTCCAACCGGTTTGTGGTTGGGTGGAGACCAAGTCTCCTTGTGCATTCTTGACTACCGTCACTCCTCCCTTTTTGGGTACGACTTGAGTTGGGCTAACCCAACGAGAGTCGGAAATAGGGAAAATGATACCCATTTGCAATAGCTTAATTACCTCTTCTTGTACTACCTCCTCCATGGGTGGGTTGAGCCTCCTTTGGGGTTGTCGGACCGGTTTGGCATCCACTTCAAGCCGTATCTTGTGCATGCAAGTCACCGGGCTTATCCCTTTTAGGTCCGCTATGCTCCACCCAAATGTTTCCTTATGCTTTTCAAGTAGTGATACCAATTTGCCTTCTTGGTCCTCGATGAGTGTGCTTGAAATGATAAGTGGTAGGGTGTTCTTGTCCCCTAGAAAGATGTACTTTAAATGGCTTGGGAGGGTCTTCAACTCGACCTTAGGAGGTTGGATAATGAAAGGGAGGGGCTTGTGGAGTGGAATACTCAAAGCAAACAACTCGGACAAGTTAGCCAGTGCAGGACGCAGGCTGCGTCCAGTGACGCAGGCTGCGTCGTGTGACGCAGGCTGCGTCGAGCTCTGCCTTGCCCTGTTTTCAGCATCTCTATGACGTTGAGCTCCTCATATGTTTTTATTGGCTCTTCCTTCTCCAATTCTTCAAGACATTCCTGCACATCAAAGGCCAACAACAAGCGCAAACCTTCCTCTTCCATGGGATTAGTTAAAGCTACCTCGAGTGGGTCTCTATCACAAAGTTTATACATTTGATTCACTAATGGCTCAAAGATATCCAAGAAGAAACAAGATTGATGGTCACTCGGGTGCCTCATGGAGTCATATATATTGTAATTTAATCTTTTTCCTTCAAACTCCATAGTCAAGCACCCGTTTGAAACATCGATCTTGGTACTTGAAGTTTTCATAAACGGCCTACCAAGAAGGAGAGGGGTGGCACTAGAGCTAGATTCCATATCTAAGACGTAGAAATCCGCCGGAAAGACAAGATTATCGACTTCCACTAGTACATCCTCTACCATGCCCTTGGGGTAAACACTAGACCTATCGGCCAGTTGAATGACTACCCCGGTCTTAGACAAAGGTCCTAAACCTAGGGTCTCATAAATAGATAAAGGCATGACGTTTATAGAAGCCCCAAGGTCTAGCATGGCACGTTTAAAACTTTTCCCCCCAATAGTGCAAGGAATAGTGAACATGCCCGGGTCTCCACATTTCTTTGGTAAATTTTGTTTGAAAATGGCCGACACATGTTCACTCCCCCTAACCTTATGGGTTCCCTTCTTTGGATTTCTCCTAGGTGTGCAAAGCTCTTTCAAAAACTTGGCATACCTAGGGACACTATTCAACAAGTTAAGAAGCGGGATGTTTACCTCACATTTTCGGAAAGTCTCATATAAGTCATTCTCCTTGGCATACTTCCTTGTGCTTATCAAAGCACTAGGAAATGGGACTTCCGGTATGTACTCTTCCACTTGCTCATCTTCAATAGTATCCTTGCCCTTCCTTGAATTGTCTCCCTTTGGGTCCATGCTTATGGATGCCCCTTTTTCATTTCTCAATATCTCTTCTTGACTAACCACCAATTCTCCTTGGTCTTCAATCTCAATGGTTTCCATCTCAATATTCTTCATCTTTTCCTTTCCTTTGCCAAGGGGATTTACTTCCAACTCCTTGCCACCCCTCAATGTCATGGCACTAGCATTTTCCCTTGGTGGGGAAATGGTTTGAGATGGGAATCTTGTGGAGCTTGAGGCTTGGGATTTTGACAAATTTGAGGCCATTTGGGATAGTTGGGTTTCCAAGTTGTTCACCCTAAGGTTGTTAGCCTCCCTATCCTTTCTTGCTTCCTCTCTATCCCTCCTTGCCTCCTCCCTATCCTTCTCTTGGTTGGCAAGAAGTGTTTGCAAGATGTCACTCAAATTCCCTTAAGAAGAAGAATTCCCTTGATTTGGATTTTGGTTGGGTTGTCTTTGGGGTTGAGAATTATTTGGAAAATTTGAGTTGTTGGGTCTTGGGTTGTTGAAATTTCTTTGGGGATTTTGGTTGAAATTTGAGTTTCGGTTTTGGGTTGGATTTTGGGCTCGCAAGTGGTTGAATTGGCCATTTTCAAAACTCTTTGATTTGTCTCCTCCCCACCCCAAAAGATCACGATTTCCCACTTGGTTATACATTCCTCCACCACTTGGGTTTCTAGCATTGTAGTTCACATACCCCATGGCATTGACACTTTCCATGGTGGCTCCTTGCTCAATCATGATGTAACAAGTATTTGTAGCATGGTCACCTCCACAATAAGAACATTCAAGCGGTTCGGGGTGTTAAGGAAATGAGCTACTTTTGTTGACAACCAAGTTGGATACCAAGCTTTTGAGTTCACCCATCTCTTGCATGAGTTTGTGATTTTGAGAGGCATGAGAATCTTCCATGGAAGATACATTTCGAGAGATTCCTCCCCTTTCATTTTTCCTCCCGTAGCTTCTTGTGTTCATAGCCAACTTCTCAATAATGTTGTTGGCCTCGGCCACATTAAGTGTATTAATGCCACCTCCGGTGGCGGCTATAATCATCCTTTAGTCGTTTTGGCATAATCCTTCATTGAAGGCCGTCAATAGATCGTCACCCGACATTCCATGATACGGGCAACTTGCCACGAGGCTTTTGAATCGCTCCCAATAGTCATAGAGAGTTTCCCCCATGTCTTGCTCAATGGTAGTGATGAGCTTCTTTGAGTGGTTATGCCTCGAATCCGGGTAGTATTTCTCAAGAAATTTCTTCTTCAAACCCACCCAAGTATTGACGGAATGGGCCGGAAGACAAAATAACCATTCCTTAGCGGCATCTTGTAGAGAGAATGGAAATGCCCTAAGTTTAAATTGGTCTTCGGTCACTCCTTGAGGGATGGCCCCTTGGCATATCATGTGAAATTCGGCCAAGTGCCTATTGGGATCATTCCCCACCATTCCATGAAATCTTGGCAAATTATGAACAAAGAACCCCTTTAGCTCGAAATTTACATCCCCCATGGGAGGGTATGCGATACACAACGGTTGCTCTTCATAGTTTCTTGCCCGGATCTCACCAATAGTTCTATTATCTTCCATTTCGGGTGGGTAGATGATGTTCAAGGGTGGTGGTCTCCTAGGTGGTGACCTAGGTGGTGACACAAACACTTGTTCTTGTGGTTCTTGAAAAATATTGTTCTCAAACTCCTCTTCACTAGGCTCCCTCCAAAAGGGTCTCCTATAGAGGGGATTCGAAAACAACCAATTGGAAATGCTACTAGAAGCCGGGTCAATGTCTTGGTCACCAAGTCCCTCTTGTGACCTAGGCATAAACTCTAAAACACTTCAACAACACAATTAGTAACTTCAACACCAAGTAACCTACAAACAATACAAAAAGAAATATTTGAAAAACAATCTAAACAAAGTATGACACTAACAAGAGTTCAATTTGATATTTAGCTATATTGCCTTCCCCGGCAACGGCGCCAAATTTGACGAGCTTATTTTACGGTGTCGTTAAATCCGCAAATTAGCTAAATCAAATAACAATTTATAAAGCCAAATCTAGACTCAAACCAACCTAAGTAAAGGGTAGTAAGGGTAAGACAAGGATCGAACCCAAGGGAAGGCGATGAATGCTAAAAATCTAATCTAGACTCTTGCTAAAAACCGATTAAACAAATTAATTAATCTAACCACAAATTAAAACACTAATTGAAACAAAGACTTGAATTACTTACAAACTATGATATTCACAATGGTAAACATGTAGATAACAAATAGGAAGAGAGTTTTTCATGAGAAAAGATTATCAAGCCTAAAAATCACCAACACTAACTAAATACTCAAAGATTCAAATATGGATAAATAACTTAGTGCAATTATCCCAAGTTCCCCCACAATTAACAAAGTAAAGATCCCTCCTTTCCTTCCTTTCTCTAATTATCTACTACAAACTTCTAAAAACTAGCCACCAATGAATTAAACCATCCATAAATGACTCAATACAACTAAACCCATACTTATTAAAACATAAGCATAAATAAAGATGCAAGCTTTAAGCACAAAACCAAAGAAGCATGCTAGAATCATGTAATAAAACATTAAACCATGTCATAAATACACAATAATCCAAATTCCACTCAAAAGATTCCAACTTTTAAACCAAAGTTACAATCTTTCAAGTTGCTTCAACAATTGTCAAGACAAATCAACCAAATTCATCAAGACAAAGCAATTTAATCAAATAAACAATTACTAAGATGGTTAGTCTTAACAACAATTCATTTGACTATGAAATCCAAACATAGGAAAATGGAATTAAATAGAGAAGGAAAGATTAAAAAGGCCTTACAATGCTAAAAGGGAAGAACTTGTTCAAATTACACTAAGCAAAAGAAGATTAGCTACCCATAGTCTTCATATTACAACCAATTTCTAGGCAAAAACCCATTACAAAAGCCAAACTTGAAGAACAAAGTAGAGAAAATGCTAAGGAAAATATGATGTTGTATGTTGAATGCTTGATGCCCTTGTCTCTCTTCAGAAATCTTCTTTTATACCCTTGGTCTGCAAACCTAGGGGCCTTGAAAGGTGGGCTTCCAAAAGACAAGACGAGAAAAGGAAAAAAAAACCCGTGCTGAGAGATGACGCAGGCTGCGTCGAGCACTGCCGGATTTTTGCCTTGTTTTCCTTCTTGACTTTCGTTGACCCAATGATATTAGACCCCGCCTTGACTTCAATTGACCCATTGGGCTTTGTCTTCATACCTTGATGATTCCTTGCTAGCCCACTCCAATTTCCGGGTTTTTGGGGTCTCGGGTTTTCGAGTTTGACTTTCATTGACTTTCGGGATTTGACTATAAAAATTGACTTTAAAATACTAAATATTAACATTATTACAAAAACTAAAATTAACATAAAACATAGCTAACGACCCGTAAAAAGTAAAACGAAAGACTCTAAAAATTGCTACTAGACACGACAATATTTGACGTTGTCACATTAACCGTGAGAGATTGTGTTGTCATATTCGTATGATTTGATGGTCGTTTGTAAGTTGAATTATACGTGAACATTAAGTTGGACTCTTGCATGAATTAGATGATTGACGTGGTTTATATGTCGAGTTTCTATCTTATCAAGTATATGCCGCTAACGGTGAGATGTAAGCCCTAGTGAGTATATAGTTGCCTAAGAGTGTCTTCCCCGAGTCTTTGTATAACATGATGGATTCGGATTTGTATTACATATGCTCTTATCATTATATATTGAATTGCATATCTATCCTTATCGTATTTCACATGTATATCTATATGTATGCATGCTCTACTTTTGTATTTCCTTCTATGTACGTTTAATGTGATATGGCTGGGAGAACCCGGAGTTACTCCCCACTGACTGTGGCGTTCATGTTTTTCATGGATGAACAGGTTGCTTGATTGGTTGGCTTTTTGCTTGTGGTATTTTGGGTTCGGGTGTGAGCTAGCGGGCGTTGTCCCTGGATGAAACACCTCTAGACGTTGATTAGCTAGTTGCTATTGGCTTTGTTGTTGGTTAACATTTTGAGAGACTACGTCTCTTGTAGTATTTTATATTTGGTTTGTAATTACTGACATTCCTCGTATTTCTATCTTGCATGTATAAAAGTTTTTAAAATATCATATTTCCGCTTTATAATTCACATGCTTGTATGTTTTATTTCCGCATTCGCGAGGGTTGTCACAAACAGTGCATCAATCTTTTTGCTCCAACGAAAATATTTGTAATTTTTGGTATGTCATCATATTGCTCCTTATCGAGGCTTACCTCAAAAGAGGCCAAATCAGTTGAGACGACTAGGTTTCTCGATTTATTTGAAATCACGATTAACCAAATACCGTAGTCACTTTATGAAAGGTTTATCCTTTTTGAAGGTAAAACCATGAATGAAATAAAGAGTTATCTTCATTATAATTCTAATCTACTTGTCTAGGTAGAGATTCATAAAAGTGAGTAGGAGCTCTAAGAGGGATGTTTATATTCTTAATTGTCAAGAATAAAACGAGGTTCAACAGTAGGTTGGCATGATGTTGACACAAGGCGAGGGAAAAAAGGCAAGTCTATTTTGAATAGTAAAGTCAAAATCCAAGCAAGGTGTCAAACCTAACCTTTGATGATTCTATTCTTACAGTGTTGGACACAAGAAAAGAATCAGCCCCAAGTTTTCTAAAGAGTTAGAAATTGGGTGTACTATTTTCACCCATAATATCTATAGGATCGACATTTATTTTGCTAAAATGCAAGTTTTGGGTATTAGATTCCCATTATGTTTTTCATCGATGTATTCAATGCATATAATGATGATTCGTGCGACGACTAGCCATGATTAAATGTCGACCTACAAGGGAAATAGAAATATTGTAGTTTTTATTTCTATAGAGACATATAAAAGTTATAATGTAATCAATCTAGTTTTGGATTTAGAGGTATACTTTAATAAAATTTATTATGTACACGACCTCTAAATAAAGAATATAGTATCCATTTTAGTGTACGACACAAGTGTTTCACTTTTGTGAATAGAACAAGCGTTGTTTCCATTTTTATACCTATACTTGGTCAATGGTTATGCCATACCAATCAAAGGTAATTTGATAAGTGAATATTTGTATGATTTTAACCCCCAATTTAGCTCGGTTTTGTATGTCATTTGTGCTTTGTTAAGCCATTTTATGAGCTAATATCGTCTTCTAGTCGAATTCCTATGTTCTAACCTGTTTTGTAGGGAAAGTGACGTTTCTACGCCCCTTTTCTATATTCCCGAGCATTTGCCTAGAATCCGGCGATTTGAAGAAGCAAGCATGACCAAGTGAAAGGCATTTCAAGAAGGTTCACTAATTCAAAAGAGAGAAGAAGTCAATACGATGTCGCAGTTGTCAGAAGACCGATCAGTTAGGCGAAGAAATCATCGTTTTACATCAAACCCTATCAACAAACCCGGCTCAAGAGGTCAAGGGGGATGATGGAAGTCAAGTCATATGCAAGAGGAGATGAAACGAGGGTCAAAGGACCCAGATTGCAACTTAACCGATCGGGTAAGTGGTGTACCCGATCGGGGATGTCTGCTGATCCGCACTTTGCTTCGACTTCCTCATTTTTGTCCTATGTGATGAATGCATGACCCCTTCCCCATGAAACCCTACTACTATATAAGAAGCTTCAGCCACCACACTTCAACACATCCTCTTTACACATTTTCTCTTCTTTCTTTACATTAGATAACCTAGATTAAGAGGAGAGAGCCTAGCCTCTCTTCTCTTGTCTAGAACATTTTCTTCTTCCTTTTGTCTATAGTTTCTTAGTTTATTTCTGTCTTTTCTACATCAAATTTTTAGCTTAGATCAATAAGAATTTCATCTTTTTAATCTACTTTATTTGGTTCAAGTATTGTGATTCATGGAACGATTATTCTAAGCAAGGGATTTCTATTATTGTTGTCATCATTGTCATTGTTGATTGCCATCTAGGTATTCCTATTTTATCTTTTGTTTAATGTCTTTATGTTTTCTATTTTGATTGTTATTTTCTTTACATGTTATCTTAGATTCATTTTAGTATCGTTATAATCGTGATTTCATTTCATTAGATTGTCAATTTAGCGTCGTTATTATCGTCATATAAAGAGTCTTAAATTATTCTAAGCAAACGATTATTCCTTGTTTTTATTATTAATGTCATCTTAGATTTCAATATTATCATGAGTGAGTAGTCACCTTTCTAGGGTGTAGGATAGCCATGTTAGATTGATTAAAACATGATAATTGGATAAAAGAAATTGTGCTTTTAAAACGTTGTGTCTATCCATGTTTGGATTGTAACGATAGTTAACGATTTCTGGCCAAAAATCATTGACTAAAGTGGAATTCTTTTCCAAGGTAGAAATACGTGAATTGAATAGACAAAGCATGACATGGTAGATTAAGACCTAGTAAATTGCCTAAAAGCCTGCTAGACCATCTGATCTATGATTGTAATGAACACATCATTCTTACAAACTCACAATGAATTATTTGCATGTTCTAAATCCAATTTCATCAATATATCAATCTACATGTGTGAACCTACTTCCCTAGATTCTTTTCATCATTGTTAATTCACCACTTGTTTTATTGTTTTCATTTTGATTTGCTTTTATTTTGTTTTCTTTTATGCCTTTTATTAGTTTAGAAATTAAAATCCCAAAACCCAGATATTCGTTAGATAAGACCCAATTGCAAGACATTTCACATTCTATAAGAAACACCATCTCCCTGAGGATCGACCCCTACTTCCCTAATTACATTAATTTGTTATTAGCCTAGTCTGGGTAATTTATCTTTGTATCGAGCTTGCGACAAGTCCGGTCAAATTTTGCAGCTGTTGCCGGGGAGCACAGTTTAGTTTTACTCTTTTTGTGATTTTTCTTGCAATTATTTTTGTCTAGTCTTTAGGAATCCAAATTCCTTTAGATCTCTCTTGATTTCTCGTCTTAGTTTTTCCATCTTATGCCCAGATCTTCTAGACTAGGGACCCCTATCTCATTAGATCCCGACCTAGAAAGAACTATGCGTAGGAAACAAGAACTATTTAACGAAATCTCAAAAGCTTCAGATAATTCAAGTTTAGACCGTATTCGTGAAAATTACTCGGATACCCTATCTAACCTTGAAGGAGAAGAAGATCCATTCTCATCTCCTTTCACAAAAACCACCCAATCTTCAATTAGCATTCTATCTTCACCTTCACATTAGGAAATGGTTCGACTTTCAGACCATTCCAAACCCACTGCAGAAACACTTCCAAGGGGTTTTGCTACACCCCAAATCACAGCCAGAAATTTCGAAATAAAACCTGCCTTTATTAGTCTCTTAAAAAGAAGTCAATTTAGTGGCAATGCCACAGAAGATCCCAACCTTCACATTCAAAATTTCTGTGACTATTGCTCCACTATTAGACAAACTGGAGTCACCCAAGGGCAGATTAGAGAGATGCTCTTCTCATTCTCTTTGAGGGGTAAGGCAAAGTTGTGGATACATAGCCTTGAAAAGGTTACATTAGGGATCACCGATTGGGATACTTGAGCTCTTGCCTTTTATTAGTTTAGAAATTAAAATCCCAAAACCCAGATATTCGTTAGATAAGACCCAATTGCAAGACATTTCACATTCTATAGGAAACACCATCTCCCTGAGGATCGACCCCTACTTCCCTAATTACATTAATTTGTTATTAGCCTAGTCTGGGTAATTTATCTTTGTATCGGGCTTGCGACAGGTCCGGTCATAATTATATTCTTAACCTAAAACTAAAAATTACTTGTCATATAGATTGTAAAAGGCTCAAAATTGGTGACCCAGGTCTAATCTTGCTGGACTGTGTAGCACATTAAAAGGCTAGTATTGACTAGTATCCCTAAAACATTTGATTTTGAATCTTATGGTGTGTACGAATATTGTATTCAAGGCAAGATGATTCGTGTAACACCCCACATTTGTTGAAGAGGTCCATTGATAAGTTTAAATGACTAGTGCTTAAAGAGTTTGTAAGTACTACTCATATCAACAAAGTGCACTTTCTTTTCTGGTCATCCATGCAAAAGAACTCAAAAGTTAAGCGTACTTGACTGAGAGTAGTCTTAGGATGGGTGACCTCCTGGGAAGGTTCCCGGGATGTGCATGAGTGAGGACAAAATGCGCTGGAAAGGACCTGTGTTGATCTGTGGGCCATGTACACAGCCTGGAGAGCTATCATGAGTGACCGCTCCCGACCCAAGGTTTGGGCCGGGGTGTTACAATTCGTGCCCTTCTAATCGAAAAGGAAATCGAACTAGTGAGTTATTGGCCATATTACATAAGAATATGTGTGGTCCAATAACAAACACAACCAGAGATGGTAATGACTACTTCACTTTATTTACCGACGACTTAAGTAGATATTATGTTTGATTCTATTTAATGAGGTGCTAAGAGAAATATTTGAAAAATTCAAAGAGCTTCAATGTGAAGTAGTTAATCACCAAGAGTATTAGACAAGGACTTACTACTAAATCGTAACTATAAATATCTAAGTATTGACTTTGATTTTCACCAAAAGTATTGTGAAATAGTTTCACGAGTTAACTTCTCTAACATACATTATGAGATAAGGTGTTGTTGAATAGAGATACAAAACCTTATACGATATGGTTTTGTCTTTGTCAAGTTAATCTGAGCCACTTGACTAACTTTGGGATCTTATTATTTTTGTCTGCTATTTCTTATCCCACCATATCAAAGCACATTTAAAACAGTCGGATTTTATTTCATATACGATATGGATAGGTAGCGTACCTAATTTATAAGTTATCCGAATAAAACAAGTGCTCAATAATCCTACGTTAACCACGAGAACAAAGCGTTTGTGACTCGTGATGCTGTCTTTCAATAAAAATACGATTATTTCTTGGTAAGACAGAGTGGGAGAAAATGTTTCAAGAGCCACAAACTGAGCATATGGTCCGGAAAAAGTTTCCTCATTGCTTGTTCAGTATTTGTTTCAAAGAAACCTAAGAGGTCAGGTGGAATTTTAGCACTCCTTAATAGTGATGAATTCTAATCTGTGACTTATAAAAGACTGTTTCTAGTCCCAATTTCTTGCTATGGCTTAGAGTCATGCGATTCGTAATGGACTCCATGCGTGATGGTCAGGTATATGACCTGGTAAATTTTACTTGAAGAAGTACGACCTCTTCAATGTAATCGAAATTTGCATGGATGAACATTAAAATGTTTTCAAAGATAAATTGGTAGGCAAAGAGTTTTGCACCAACCTTAATTCTTCGATCCATTCGAATATACTTAGCGATTACTGCATTTCATAATGGTATGATGACAATTGGATCTCAAGAACCACCTTCATGAATACGATTCTAGAAGAGGTAGAATATTTTATATCCACCTGTGGGTTCGTAGATCCTAAGTATCCTAAGTTAATTTTGCAAGCTTAAGAGGATGTCTGAAGTAAGCACTAAAGAGTTGGAATTAGTGTGTCAATCATGTCATAAAATATTTCTCGATATCTCGAGAAATTATGTTTATACATGAAGTTTAGTGGGAGTAATGTGGTTTTCATCAGTCTTATATGTGAAGACATATTGATCATTTTAGATGATGGAAGATTTTTGGAGAAGTAGAATACATCTCTTAGATATCTGGATTTATGGAAATAAATCTAAAAGGATATTAGCGTTGAGTCAAAAGTCTTATATTGATAAGATCTTTGACTAGTTCAAGGAAGTTGAACATGTGATAATTGATTCCTTTTACTTCCGCTGCGGGATCAATTATATACGCTGTGATGTATACTCAATCCGAAATTTTGCATGCTTTGAGCATGACAAGTCGTTTGCAATCAAATCCAAGTGAGAGTCACTTGATAGCCATAAAGAACATCCTTAAGTACTTGCGAAGGACTAAAGATATGTTCCATATGTTTGGAGTTTACAGTGAGTTGTGTGTAAGGGGTTACACAGACTTCAGTTTCCAAACTGATCAAAGTGATTTGAAATCACGAACTGGCTGTGTTTTCTATAAGATTTATCTGTTGGAAGAGTTCCAAGCAAAAAAGACTATTGGAAAGGTTCCAAGTAGGAGTGACATTTTCAAATATAAATGTCATGTATCCGCTGGATGTGTTCCAGGCAGTTTATCATTGCGGATTTCACAACGGAAATGTAGTACATTGCATCATTAGATGATGCATATGAAAGTTGCTTCAATTTGACAGTATTGGAGGGACTAGAAGTAGTTCGTATAGTTCTATATCCTATCCCATGATACTGGTAAAACAGTGGGAGCTACCATTAGGCCAAGAGTCCTAAGTGTTATGTAATATGAGATTACGTAGACAAAGAGAAATAGCAATCAGAAAGATGGGAAAGATGCAAGTATTGCTAATCCATTAGCCATGCCTTTTTTTTAGGCTTAACATGATAGTCATGTCATTTCAATGGGGATTGAAATATGTACCTGAATTGCTGGAGATTATGAGATATGAAATTATTGATAGCGTATCAATGTTTCCAGATATTTTATAATCGCATTCATTTTTAGAGTTTCATTAAAAACTCCTTTATTTAGTTTGACTAAATTTTAATACTTTGTTTATCCGAATTGGTTGAAAGAAAGGTTGAACCCAATTCAAGTGAACAGGATGAACTTAGTGTTTTGTCCCTAGTCATTCATTTGAGGTGACGTCTCGAAGTGACTAGATTGTAAGTCGATCGATTGTTGGTTCAGCACCATGGGGTCATAAAGATCACTGGTCGTTTACATAAAAGACTGTTGAGACACTCTGCCGGGCGGGGATTTCTATTTTATTCCTATGAGTCGATTCTTTAGACTGGCGACCATTTACCTGAGTCAGTGTAGTATCCGATTGACTTTGGTTTTTGTCCTAGGCCGTGCCGTGAAAGGAGGCCGATGGACATCTTCTGGGTCATGGTGATCTGCATCGTACAGTGTAAGATGGGTCAATAGGAATTGTCCACCCACGTTGGGTATTAACATCTTCGGGCCACTCGAGGAGTGGTAACTGGAAATGCGTGACCATGCTCGGAAGAGATCTCTCGTAGATTTTCCGGTCAGACAGTTACTCTCCCAGATCGAGAAAACCACTCTACATATATTTTTCAATCGCAAGTGCGACCTGAAAGACACCTTGCGGGGAGTGGGAGGATGTGACATAAAAGATACAAGAGAATCGGTAGCACACAACTTGTTGAGACAAGTGGGAGATATTGTTGGAGTAGGAGGCCTCCGCAATAGTGTTGCTATATGCACAACTTGTATCGGACAAGTGGGAGATTGTTAGAGTAAGTGTCCTCCACAATAGTGCATTTATATATTAAATCTCCTTTGGAATATAAGTGGCATGATTAGTATATTTGATACTCCACGTCAGTTGATTAACGTAAATCGGTAACGCTCAGCTGACTAGAGTTAGACGTTATTGTCGTATGACGACGGTGATCAACTGATCCCTTTAGGTCACACCTATAGGATAAGACCCAAATAGAAAACTAATTATTTGTATACGATAGACTTTAATTAAGTCCCCTACATATATATTTGATATATGTCGAATTACGAGAGTTATTTATTGGAAATTGAGTTAGGAACTCATTCCGTTTAAGTTTATTTGTCAACTATACGATAACTGACTGAATAAACTATTGTCTTATTTTAATACGATTAAATAAGATTTAGTATAGTGATTACTCGTTAATTCATTAAATTCGTTGAGGTTATGCAAATATTTTGAGGTAGAGGTAATTAGTTAATTATAGTTACAGGGAGTCGTAACATAAATTAACTGGGTATTGTGGGACCCATTATATATTGATATAATGGTAAAATATCACTTAAAAGTTGAGTTTATATTATTTATTAATTTGAGTCATATAATTGTTATATGATCAAATTAATACTTGAATATATAAGATAATTAAGCATTTGATAATAAGTATTTGTGAGCCAAATATCAAAAATCAAATTTGACCATTTAACACACATGGTGGACGGTTTAGGTAGTAGTGGAGACTACTGATGATTATTCTCTCCTAATTCTACACTCCACCTAGTGATGTAACTTGTCTTAATTGCTTTAATTATTACATACACTACCATGCACTACGTAATGCATGTGAAATAAATTTTGAGCAAAATATTTGCCCATTATATAGGCCTTTGGCCGGTTTCAAGAAGAACAAGAGAGCAAGTGTTGCTCAACTTTCATTATCAATATTCTTACATGCATTCTTCTCTCAACCTCTCTCAAGAAACTCACATAAATATAATATATTTCATATATTACTAATGTAGTAATATTACTAGTATCTTTTAAGGGATAATGCTATATTGATCTAGTTAATAAATATAGTGTTTTTGGGTTTAATCTTGGGTGCAAGAAGAAGGAGACCTTCTACTTTGGAGGTTATTTTATGGAGGAGCATCCATTAATGATATGCTCAAGAACAATAAGAAGGAGTTCTTATTGTGCCCTTATTTATACCGAAATTTCAATGTAAGGAAATTTCATCTTATTTTTATATTTTTGCTTTTATATTTGCATGCATGATAACTAGATCCTAAATCATTAAGTTAATGTAACTTAATGAACTAATTAGAGGAGTCTAATTAGAGGTCTAGGACTTTCACTACCAACCTCTCTTGACTCATTGGGCTGTTTTTGAAATTTTAATGTAGTTGGGTAAAATGAACTAACAATAAGAAATGAACCTATGTTCTGATGACCAATTTGGAACACCAACTGAGGGGTCAAGATTGAAACAAGAAGACACTTGAACAAATGACACAATAACAACATATAACCTTGCACTTGTGACTGTCAAGACTAGCACAAACAGACTTAAGGACAGTGAATCCTAAGCTTAGCTAGTTTACAAAGACTAGCATAGGTATATGAGTTAAACTCAGGCCAATAAACCAATGCTAGCACAACTTTATTGCGGTTTGTTAACCAAGACTTGCACAGGTTAATGGAAAGAGTAATACTCTGGTTTTTTATTTAACATAAGCTGCCTTATTAAATTTAGAAAAGCCTTTCTTATAAAGGCTATACAAAGCGATCTCAACCCTTGAAATAAAAAAAATATCTACGGGTTGAAGGAGCCTTATAAATAATGTTAAAAGAGATAAAAAAGGTGTAAGAAATATCGGTATATTTCGTCATTAAATTACGGATTATAACGAAACTATAGTATATAAATTACGAGTCATAAATGAATTGCATATAATATAAAATTATAACGAATCTAGAATTAACCTTTGGTCCTAGCAAATATGGCCTATGAACAACATCGAAATCTATATTCTCCTAATTGTTGCACCCAAGGTACTCCAAGATATGCCTTGCTTGTGCTAGAATATTAGAGAAAAGTTACTGCTAATTTTTCTTTTGTGTGATGATGAATGATAGAGAGAATTCAAGAAAGAAAAAAACTTTGTTCTCCTTTCCTCTATTTCGGCCGTGTAACCCACAAGTAGGTCAAGGAGATTTTTTTTCTTTTTAACCCTCTTGTTATTAGGTTTTTTTTGACCTACTTACCATAAGAGAAAATAGGAGATATTTTCTCATATTTTATCTCTTAATAGCCGAATAAGTAAGAGAAGAAAAGATTATTTTCTCCTTCCTTTTTCGGTTATATTAGCATGTAATATAATATATACATGAACTATAAATATCCGTATATTTATAATTTGCTAATTAAATATAACATATTAAGTTTAATTACGAATTAACATTTTAATTCGTTTAAGCTTATATTATATACATTGATTAAATATAACGGTTTATATTCAATTACGAATTACATTTAATTCGTCTCAGCTAATATTATTTAATCGTTATTAAATAATCGTATCATCATTACATTGACTAACCTTTTAGTCATATACATCGACTAACCTTTTAGTCATATAATAAGGCATCAACATGATTATATTATTCATATAACCACATCTCTCAGACACATCCTTTAGGTGTGACTTTTAGGGACCAGTTGATCACCGCCATTAAAATGACAATAATGTCAAACTCCTAGCAAGCCAACCGTTATCGATTAACGTTAATTTACAGATAAGAATACAAAGTATACACAGTGAACCTGTAAGAGATTTATTCATGTTATCACACTAACTGTGGAGGACACTAGCTCCAACAAAAGGTATTCTAATGAGACAAGCTGCAGGCTGTTCAGAAAAGATAATACTACAAAGCAACCTTGTCCCTTTCCTGAAATGGCAATGTTGAACATGCTTGTTTGTGGTTCTTTTTTTGCCTCTTTGCTGCTAGTTCTTGACATGAGGGGGTCTACTAAGAACCCCTCAACGTAACTATTCATTCCTAGGGTTTTGTCATTCAAAAATTAGGAGCCAGGCTTGATAATATAAGGTCTATGCCAGCTGACTTCGTCGGAATGACCCTTAACTTGTTGGCAGCTTTAGATGGACTTGAAGAACTTGTTTGGAAAATGTTTCCTGCACTTTATGCAGCTAAGGACCTTAACTTATATGGAAATTGAATTGGAGCCCTTGGTTGAATAAGTGCCTCAATATTTATGGCCTTGAACTTCCCTCAGCCTGAATTGGTTCTGCTTGTGTCTGATCAAGGTTGGGTTGGTCGTCAGCTCCTGTTGCATAAGATAATAGGTATTTGGGTGTCCTCAACCATATCTAATTTCGTCCATTATGATTCTAATCTTATATTTCATCCATTATGAAAACATATAAAATTATTTCGTAGCCCTTGGCTCTGATACCACTTGTGGGAAATATCGGTATATTTCGTCATTAATTTACGGATTATAAAGAACCTATAGTATATGAATTACGAGTCATAAATGAATTGTATAATATAAAATTATAATGAATCTAGAATTAACCTTTGGTCCTAGAAAATTTGGCCTATGAACAATATCGAAATCGATATTCTCCTAATTGTTGCACCCAAGATGCTCCGAGATATGCCTTGCTTGTGCTAGAATATATGAGAAAAGTTACTGCTAATTTTTCTTTTGTGTGATGATGAATGATAAAGAGAATTCAAGAGAAAAGAAACTTGTTCCTCTTGCTCTATCACGGCCGAACCACTAGTCGGGTAAAAATGGTAGATTTTGTTAAATTGCTGGATTAGTAAAGAGTGTTTTGTGAAAATCGGTAGTTGTCCCATATGGGAAATATCGTTATATTTCGTCATTAAATTACGGATTATAACGAAACTATAGTATATGAGTTACGAGTCATAAATGAATTGCATAATATAAAATTATAGGAATTTAGAATTAACCTTTGGTCCTAGCAAATTTGGCCTATGAACAATATCGAAATCGATATTCTCCTAATTGTTGCACCCAAGATGTTCCGAGATATGCCTTGATATGCAAAAAAATTTTTAATGTAAAGACTCGAGCATTTATACAATTGACCTCCCTCAAGAATTATATAAATGATCCCAATACTCAATTATCTGTAAATTGATAAGCCAACCTCTTGGCTAATTCTACCTTTAGAATTCTTGGTCGATAAATTTCTGTAAATTCTATCTTTAGTCCATCATAATCACGAGAAACTCTTCGGACTATAATGTTGAGATAAAATAGGTCAACACACACTACTTACCCAACGTAGAAGGGGTCATATGGAGAGTAAGGTCCTATATGCCTACCGACGAAGAAGGGATTCATAGTAGTTTGGCCTATAAAGACTAGTCTCAATTTTAGGTTTAGAGGAAGATCCCATCAATTTTATTTTAATTCAATTTTAAGTGAACTAATATCTAGCATGCGAGAATGAATAAACTAAAATGATGGCTTAAATTCGAGTGACATCTTTATGTCCATGATAACTAACATTCAAACTATATGAGTCAATTTTCATGCATTTTAGTAGTAGGTGGTTTGGTTTAGGCGGAATATGATGCACTAACTATCATGTGATGAAAAAGCAACAAGAACGAAAAATACATAAAAATATTACAAAGTTCTAGTGTGGCCTATCTACTAAAATGAACAAAAATACAACTTTGGAATCCAACCCATTTGGACCCGAGAAGCTTGTCTTGATGTTCCATCTTGGTCCATGTAGCGGGAGTGAGCAATCCGATCTCCATCTTTAGTCTTCTCAAAATACATTTAATAAATTACAACATATAAACCTATTTACATTCTAATTTAAAAACATAATTTAATGAAAAATAAAATGGAGATTCGAGATCTCAAAATTACATCAAAGATCATGTTTCCATCATTACGAAAACATGATCAACTAAGGCCACACTAGGTAATACAAATTACAACCGATTGCAAAAATACGTAAATTAAACCATTCAACAATTCATTCAACAAGATAAAATGCATCAACTATAAATTAATCATTCAAGACATAATTCTTTAATTATGAAGAGTAATTTATCCAAACCACCTTTTAAAATGATCAAAATTATGTGACAATTCCTTAATTAATCACAATAACCCCAACCAAACAAAATCCAATTTTAATTCATATTCTTTAACATGAATTAATACAACATTATTTTAAACCTCTTTAAAATAATTGGGTATCCAATTATTGTGAACTTCTTCACAACAATAAACGAAACATCATCATTATAATGAATAAAAAAAACTTTCGATCAAAAATAAAAAAAACCGAAACTTTTTTTCTTTAAAAAAAATTTGATGTTACTAATATTTTCAAGATCGGTAAAAAATATCAACATCTAATCATTATTAAACATCGATACAAACTAGATGATTCAATTTAACAATTTAAAATGATATCTAAATCAATGAATACCGAAAAATCTATAGCAATGAACATTCAAATCGATTTCCATTTACATTTTAATTTAATCCTTATTAAATCAAAACATCTACAAATTCATCATGTTATCGTCTTAACTATTTCAAACAACAATTATAATGAATCAAAATGGAAAAACAAGGCAATTGTGTTTTTTTCACGGATGAACAGAACAGACGGAAATTTTTTTTTTTTTTTTTTGCAGAAATCAAAGAAACAAAAAAAATAATGATTCTAATCTTATATTTCATCAATTATGAAAACATATAAAATAATTTCGTAGCCCTGGGCTCTGATACTACTTGTTGGAAATATCGGTATATTTCGTCAATAATTTACGGATTATAAAGAACCTATAGTATATGAATTACGAGTCATAAATGAATTGCATAATATAAAATTATAATGAATCTAGAATTAACCTTTGGTCCTAGAAAATGTGGCCTATGAACAATATCGAAATCGATATTCTCCTAATTGTTGCACCCAAGATGCTCCGAGATATGCCTTGCTTGTGCTAGAATATATGAGAAAAGTTACTGCTAATTTTTCTTTTGTGTGATGATGAATGATAAAGAGAATTCAAGAGAAAAGAAACTTGTTCCTCTTGCTCTATCACGGCCGAACCACTAGTCGGGTAAAAATGGTAGATTTTGTTAAATTGCTGGATTAGTAAAGAGTGTTTTGTGAAAATCGGTAGTTGTCCCATGTGGGAAATATCGTTATATTTCGTCATTAAATTACGGATTATAACGAAACTATAGTATATGAGTTACGAGTCATAAATGAATTGCATAATATAAAATTATAGGAATTTAGAATTAACCTTTGGTCCTAGCAAATTTGGCCTATGAACAATATCGAAATCGATATTCTCCTAATTGTTGCACCCAAGATGTTCCGAGATATGCCTTGCATGTGCTAGAATTTTAGAGAAAATTTACTGCTAATTTTTCTTTTGTGATGATGATTGATAGAGAGAATTAGACAGAAAAATCAGAATTTTTCTTGTTCTCTTCTATTCTGTCCGGCCGTTCTCCTAGGGTAGTAGAAGGAGGAGTCTCTCCTCTTTTTACTACTCTTGTTATTAGGGTTTTGACCTAGTTACCATAAGAGAATAATAGGAGATCTAATTCCCTTATTTTTATCTCCTATTAACCGAAAAATTAAGAGAAGAAAAGACTATTTTTTTCTTTCCTTTTTCGGTTATTGATAAGTGTTAATTTGTATGATTCTATCCCCTCATTTTAGCTCAATTTTATATGGTTGATTCACTTTAAGATGTGGTTTTATGAGCTAATCTCTCCTTTGCAGTATTTCTCGTGCTTTAATGTCATTTGTAGCAATTAAGTCGTTTCTACTTCAAATCCCGTCATTTGAAGGAAATATGAGCAAGGAGAAGCTAAGAAGGACGTTTACGTGAGGTTAAGATGGCATGCTATAAAGATCTAGAGGTCCCGAGTCAAAGGGAACAAGTTTCAAGTCATTCCGAGCTCATATGCACAAGTTGCGACGGTTTTGCTATTCGTCGACGAAAGTCGTCTCAAACCTCATGCTCCGACCCTTAACCCTTGGGGACATGATCACGCTCAAATAGGGGAGGAAATGAGGCCCAAGAGGTGTTAGTTACGTCCCCATTCGAATCTAAAGTCAATGGAGTCAAGGTAGATAAAGTCACGTACCAAAAGAAGATCAAACGAAAGTCAAAATTCTGAACAGACAACATCCCCGATCGGATTACCACATCCCCGATCGGGTATGTTTGCTGATGAGAGCTTCTTGGCTCTTCTTCTACCAAGTCTTAATGGAGTGCTTTATTAAGTTGTCTAGGGTATGAATTTGGACGAAACACAGCAGCCTCTCAACCCTATAAATAGCCTATGCATCACACACAATTGGAACAACAACAACAACAACAACAAAAAGTACATGTACAAAAAACACTTCTCTCTTTAAATTAGTTTTTCTTCTTTCTCTCATCTTTCTTAGTTTAGTTTTGTAACAACCCGAAAAGTACCCTATTTTTCTAGTGAAAATATTTTACGGATACTTTTCAGCAAATTTAAGTTTTTAATTTAGAATTTATTGTTTGAAGTCGAATTTTGAATTTCCGAATTCGTATTTGGAATTTCTGCGAGATTCCATGAGAATCCCGTTTTTAAGTCAACTTTGACTTTCGTTGACTTTTCCCGACTCATCTCGTAATTTTAAAGACCGAAATTATATTTGAAAAATAATAAATTTAATTTATTTTTATTAAGATTTATTTGAATTTATGATAATTTAATATCATTATTTTGAATTTATTCGGAATTAAAGAGAAGGTTTTACGATTTAAACCCGAGCGTCATTTAACTATTCCCGAGACAACTTAAGTCCCGAAACAAACCCGAAACCCGACTTTGGCATGAGTCACGCCCCATGTCATCTTTTTCCACTCACATTAGATATTTGAATTCTTTCGATTAAACTAATACGAATATCTAAGATATTTGTAACTTTATCGATCCGTCAACTGAAATTACGCAAATCGCTCGAAAAACAGATCCGATTTCTTCTAACATCACACGGCTCCTCTCCTCTCTAATAGGACTAGATATTTTCCTTTCTTTTGATTACAATAACATAATATCTAATTAATATCTAGATATTTTATTAAACTATCATTTTATCTAATTATATCTAATTAATTACCTTAATATAATCATAAAACCCGAGTCAATCCCGTAACAACAATTTCAAAACCCGACTCATTAATTACCCTATAACTACACGGCTCACACCCACCATTACTCACTAACTACCTTTTCATTTTACAATAAATCAACTTAAGATCTAATTAATACTTTCTTTAATCGTTCTTCATCGTTCTTCATCGTTCTTCGTCGTTCTTGAGCAAAATCGTCACAAATACTTCATTTCTTATTCAAATCCGTCCTAACTTATATTTCTAGAATCTCCTCTTCGCTCTCCATCTTCAAGTACGGTTTATTTTCAATTCCGACAAAATCGTTTTCAACACTTTAATTATGGAAAATCAAGTGTTAATTCTAACAATATTATTCTTGTCATTTCTTATAGGGGAAGATTTTGAAGACGAGTTTGGTGACTCGTATATATTAGGAGAAGACTAGTAGACGGGTTTATACTTCTTATTTTTTTTTTGTGCTAATTGATTTTGCTAGCTAAGGTAACGATTCCGATTTACTCGACGAATTAATGTCACATATCTTTTGTTTTTGTTTATGTTGTGGTTATTCATGGTTTTTAACTAGTAACATGATAAGTTGCTATTTTTATTATGTTGTATGAATTTTTGACATGTTTAGTGTTCTTGACATATTTGAATGATTTATTCATAATCATGATTTTTATATGAATGATGGTTGAATTGGTTGTTAAAATGGATGTTGATAATTAAAATCATGTTGGAAATAATTTGGGTTTGTTTGATGTAGGGGCCGTGTAAGTTGGCTGAAAAACCAGCCCAAACCAGGCCGGTTCAGGCCGGTTCAGGCCCGGTCCAGGCCGGTCTGGGTTGGTCCGGGATTTGGTCTTTTGGGTTGTGTCGATACTTGATTGTTTTGTTGTTGTTTTGACGGGTTTTAAATATGTTAAGCATGCGGGAAATATTAAGAAACAGTTTTTATTAAAGTCGACCAAAATAGCCCAAAACAGCCCAAACCAGGCCCGTGGGCCCAGTCCAGGCCCGTGTCATGTTCGGCCCAAAACAGCCCGTGGGTTCCCTCCTTGGACTTGTGACGGTTTTTGAGTTATTGTTATTTTACCGTGTTTTGTAATATTTAGCAAGTGAGAAATTTTAATAAGTAAATTATTTAATTAAAAAGTTTTCATAATATTATTATTTCTCACATGTTAGAAATTATAATACGAGATGGTAGTTTAATTTGATATTCTTTAAGTCAAGCGGGTTTTCGTATGATTTTAATAATTCACATGTTAGAAGTTGTAATAAAATAGCATGAGATGAATATGATGATTTTATGTTCAAGTCTAATTGGTAAAGACTCTGTTTCTAGCCGGTTTGACCAAACGAGTTTGGTCAAACTAAGATCTAGTCAGCCCCGTTTTGACTGATGACCCGTCGCGGGACTCGGGTCGGGGATTTGTCTTCAAGTAAGGTTTTATTTAATTAATGAATTAGCCTTAGTAGATATGAGGCGATATGATATTTGAATATGATTTATATGCAATTAGTCACATGATAGGAAGTTGTTTCCGTGACGGTGTAATTATATGATATATGTTGTGTTGACTAAGTACCCATAGAGAATTATGAGTATATGGCGTCTTGACCATTCTAATTCTAAATGAGTATCTTGGACCATGACATAGATAGGCCGTACTATCTTTAACGAGCATATGGAGTTCACAGCTTGATAGCTTTTGTGTCACGGCCTGGGGGGTTTATCTCCAAGTCGGGGCATGGCTGCCTAATAGTTCCACTTTGGGAATGGAGCCAGCTTAAGTACTAGCCATCTCTGCTTAAAGGGTCGCCTAGTAGAGTTTCTTGTGTACTTTTGGTCATGAGACGGGGAATGGAATAGCCGTTGTCGCTAGGTCTGATCAGTCTAGGACTAGGATGTTTTCCTACCTTGTGGTATAGCCTCGAGTTACAGAAGTCGACTATTGACTGGCCTAAGAACTTATGCCTGTTTCTAGAAGTATTGGTCTTTCATGTTTGATGATTCTATGAGTCTTAGAAGGTGAGATGCAAGCCGGCTAAGGTTGATAGAGTTTGGATTACCGGATGTTAACTGATTCACATGATATTATGTTTGATTAGGGTTTGAGTGTATCATGACCATGTTTTAAAGGTAACCTCTGAGCTAGCATACCAGTTTCCCTACCTCGTGTTATAGATTGTTAACGGTTTCACATGATAGCTTTCATATGCTAGGTTATATATTAGTTATTTGTTTCATGACATGAAAAGCATATCGTATATGTTAAGGTTTTGTATTTTCCATATACATCTCTTTTATGTTATTCATGTTTTATTAAACTCGACATTTCATGGCTGGGAGAACTGCAACAGGAGTATGTGACCAAGCCAAGACACGAGCCATGACACGAGCTCAAGACAAGACACAAACTCAAGACAAGACTCAACATCAAAACAACAACATCCATTCAGACAACACCATGACCAGCTATGGCAATGTTCTATTTAGTCCAAGCCACAACCACTTCAAGCCTGCTAAGACAACACCACCACAACCAGAACAAAGCCTAGCCATCCACTTCCCTAGACTAAGCCACAACAAAGCTCAGCCAACAGCCCAACAAACCCAACACAGCAAAAACAGCCCCCAGCCAAAAACAGCCTATCACAGCCTTTCTAAACAAGGTCCATGGGGCCCCACACAATCAAACAAGCCTAACCAATCCCCAAAACTATGTCTTGGGAAGGTCCCCTACAACTTTCCCTAGGACTTCCCTCCCAAGAGACAAACACACAAAGAGTTAGCTTAGGGACAACTTCAGACTGTCCAGATTTCAGCCTTTTTGCAGTAGTTAACATGTCACTATCAAACTTTCCTTTTATGATCAAACAAACTCGAGTGCCTTTTAGAAGGACCTTTGGCATCCATCCCACTTCAGTTGAGCTCAAGAATCAAGCTCAGAAGTCCACCCCTCCACCAGTTTCAACCCCAACAAACCCATTAAGGCAGATTGTCCTATTAGAATTACTTTTCTGCTTTATCTACTTTATGTCAGTTTTCCGGCAAGTTTGTAGCTGTTATTTTGTTTCATGTTGTAAGCCTTTGTGGCCCTAGATATCTCCTAACGTCTGAGTTGTATCCTTGTTGCCTATATAAGGCCTTTACCTAATGACATGCAAACCAGATTTGAAGTAAAACATAAAACTGAAACCTTGTTTCTGTTGCATCTCTTGGCTGTGTGCTTGAGACAACTTCCTTTGCTTTGTGCTTGGAAGTGAGCTTGGGTCCTTAGCTGTGTGCTGGGATCAAAGTTCAACCCTCAATCATTGGCTTTGTGCTTTGGTTAAGGTCCTATCTTAGTTCTTTGTCAATCAGTCCAAACAAAACAGAGTATTTGCAAAGTGTCTGAATCTCAATCAAATTGTCATTGTTTAGTTGTCTTTCTGAATATGTTCAGTGCAAATTGGTTATCAGAGCTTTGGTTTGTGAGTTCATCTACCTAACTACATTAAAAACACAAAATACAACCATGAGTGAAGAGAGAATCACAGGTCTTGAAAACACAGTTCAAGGTCTTGTCAGAACTGTAATGGAGGTCTCTAGATATGTCAATGAACTCCTTGAGGGCCAACAGAACAATGATACAAGGGGAGGCAGAGGTCGAGGAAGAGGAGCACCTTTCCCACAAGGTGGAGTAAGGAGGAGACAACCTGTAGATCAGTTTGAAATGTCAGATTCAGATGGCTCAGATCACAGTCTTCTCAGACACCAAGACAAAGATATCATGGTAGAGATTCCTGACTTTCTAGGTAGCTTGAACCCTGATGATTTCTTAGATTGGCTAAGGTCTGTAGAAAGAGTCTTTGAGTTTAAAGGATACACTGATAGAAAGGCTTTTAAGGTTGCTATCATGAAACTAAAAGGCTATGCCTCACGGTGGTATGAAAACATGAAAACCTTGAGGGTTAGGGAAGGGAAAGAACCTGTAAAGTCATGGCTCAAACTGAAAAAGAAAATGAGAGCTAAGTTTGTCTCTAGGGACTACACTCAAGACATGTTCATTAAACTTACTCACCTAAAGCAAGACCAAAGACCTTTAGAGTCCTACCTAAGAGACTTTGAACAACTCACTTTGCAATGTGAGGTTGTTGAGAAATCTGAACAAAAGATATCAAGGTTCTTAGAAGGGTTGGATGAAAGGATAGCTAGTAAAGTCAGGTTACAAAACATATACTCCTTTGAGGAAGCTGTCAACTTGTCCTTAAGGGTAGAAAAATTGGGAAAAGGAAAGGCCAGTGCTTCTAAGACACCTTCCAGAACCCCCACCTTCAAACCTTTTGTAGGAGCTAAGATAGGAGAACCTGTGGTTCCTGTTAAGACTCCTTTCAACCTTGATAAAGGCAAGGCTGTTGAGGCAGGCCAAAGGAAGACTACCCCTCTCAAAAAGTGCTTTCAATGTCAAGGGTATGGACATTTTGCTAGAGAATGTCCATCTAAAAGGGCTCTGAGTACCCTAGAAGTAATCCATTGGGAGATGATGAAGTGTTGGTCTGTGATGAAGAGATGGAAGAGCCTGAGGTAGAGGCTAGTGAGGAGTTGATAGAGCCTGATGCAGGGTTAAGTTTGGTAACATGGAGGGTAATGCATACTCAACCCCAACCTTTGGAAGAGGACCAAAGACACCAGATCTTTAGGACCAGATGTACCATCAAGGGTAGAGTATGTAACCTCATTATTGATGGGGGAAGCTGCACTAATGTGGCCTCCAAAACACTGATAGAAAAGCTAGCTCTACCCACCAAAGACCACCCCCTACCTTACAAACTCAGATGGCTAAACAAAGGGGCTGAGATCAAGGTGGATAAACAATGTGTTATACCTTTCTCAATAGGTAAAGGGTATGTGGATGAGAGTCTTTGTGATGTTCTACCTATGGATGCATGTCACCTTCTGCTTGGGAGACCATGGGAGTTTGATAGGGATGCCATACACCATGGGAGAGACAACACTTACACATTCAAGTATGGGAAGAAGAAGATCACCCTAGCACCTTTACCACCTGCTTTAAAGATCAACCCAAACCCCATGAGTGAGGCTTCCAAAGAAGTCATGTTGATAAGTGAATCAGAAATAGCACAAGAGCTAAGTGAGCTACAACCTGGATACATATTGCTAGTCAAGGAGACTGGGATGAGTATCATTGATATCCCTGAAGAGGTCAAATCTATCCTAGAAAGTTATGGTGATGTCTTCCCTACTGAGCTTCCTAGTGGACTGCCACCACTTAGAGGGAGAGAGCACCACATTGACCTAGTGCCTGGAGCTATCTTACCCAACAAGCCAGCCTACAGGAGTGACCCTAAGGCTACACAAGAGCTCCAACTTCAAGTAGGTGAACTACTCAACAAGGGCTATGTCAGAGAGTCCCTCAGTCCTTGTGCTGTACCAGCCTTGCTTGTGCCAAAGAAGGATGGGACTTGGCGTGTGTGTATTGATAGTAGGGCCATCAACAACATTACCATCAAGTATAGGTTTCCCATACCTAGACTTAATGATATTCTGGATGAGCTAAGTGGGGCTCAAGTGTTCACTAAGATTGATCTGAGGCAGGGCTACCACCAAGTGAGGATAAGAGCAGGGGATGAATGGAAGACCGCTTTCAAGACTAAACATGGGCTCTATGAATGGTTGGTGATGCCTTTTGGGTTGTCTAATGCCCCTAGCACCTTCATGAGGTTGATGACAGAAGTCCTAAGGCCTTACTTAGGCAAGTGTGTAGTGGTTTACTTTGATGATATTCTTATTTACAGTTCAACTAAGGGAGAACATTTGCCACATCTGAAGTTGTTGTTTGAGGTCCTAAGAGAAAACAAGTTGTATGGCAAGCTAGAGAAGTGCACCTTCATGCAGCCTGAGGTTTACTTCCTTGGGTTCATCATCTCTAAGAAAGGGGTAGCAGTTGGTCCTGAGAAAGTGCAAGCAATCAAGGAATGGCCCATTCCCCAAACTGTTACTGATGTAAGAAGTTTCCATGGGTTGGCATCTTTCTATAGGAGGTTCATACAAGGGTTTAGTTCAATCATGGCCCCTATTACTGAGTGCATGAAGAAGGGAGAGTTCAAGTGGAATGAGAAGGCTGAAAGGTCCTTCAATCTGATCAAGGAGCTATTGTGTAAATCTCCAATATTGGTTCTACCAGATTTTAACAAACTCTTTGAGGTAGAGTGTGATGCCAGTGGTCTTGGCATAGGAGCTGTGCTTACTCAAGAAAAGAAACCTGTGGCATACTTCAGTGAGAAGCTAAATGGGGCCAAGCTTAACTATTCCACATATGACAAGGAACTCTATGCCATTGTGAGGGCATTGAATCATTGGGGACACTACTTGAAGCCTAAGCCTTTTGTGCTTCATTCTGATCATGAGGCTCTCAAATATATCAATGGACAGCACAAACTCAACCCCAGGCATGCCAAATGGGTAGAGTTCTTGCCATCCTTCTCATTCTCCAGCAAGTATATAGAGGGTAAGAACAATGTTGTAGCTGATGCATTGTCTAGAAGGTCTGTAATGTTGACCTTCATGGAGCAAAGGGTGTTGGGGTTTGAATTTGTGAAAGAGCTCTATCAAGAAGACCCAGACTTCAAGCATGAATGGGAGGTACATCAAGAAGGGCAAGTCAAGAAAGGAAGCAAATACACAGCTCAAGAAGGATACTTATTGTATGGGAACAAACTGTGTGTGCCTAAGGGACCTTATAGGGGATTACTGGTCAAAGAGGTTCACTCCAATGGCCTTGCTGGTCACTTTGGGGTACAGAAGACCTATGACATCTTACAAGACCAGTTCTATTGGCCTAAGATGCTCAGTGATGTGCAAGATGCCCTCAAGAGATGCAGATCTTGTCAACTAGCCAAGGCACATTTTCAAGCAGGCCCTTACACACCACTTCCAGTACCCAACAAGCCATGGGAAGACCTCAGTATGGATTTCATTGTAGCCTTACCTAGAACTCAAAGGGGAAAGGATTCAATCATGGTGGTTGTAGATAGATTTAGCAAGATGGCACATTTCATTGCTGGTAAGAAGACTGAGGATGCCTTGGGGGTGGCTGAAATATACTTTAGAGAGGTTGTCAAGTTACATGGGGTCCCTAGAAGCATTGTCTCAGATAGAGACACAAAGTTCATGAGCCATTTCTGGAGAACCTTGTGGAAGCTATTGAAGACCAGGTTATTGTTTAGTACTTCTCACCATCCCCAAACTGATGGGCAGACTGAAGTCACTAACAGAACACTAGGGAAGATCTTAAGGAGCATTGTTTCTAAGTCATTGAAAGATTGGGACCTCAAGCTAGCACAAGCTGAATTTGCCTTCAACAGAGCTCCCTCCAGCAGCACAGGTAAAAGTCCTTTTGAAACAGTTTATGGCACTAATCCTATCATGCCTACAGACCTAGCACCAGTCAAAGGAAACAAGGCAAGCTATGATGCAAAGAAAAGAGTTGAGCAAATGATACAGATTCATGAGCAAGTCAAGAAGCAGATTGAAAGATCCAATGAGTTGTACAAGGCTAGGTCCAAGGGGCCTAAGAAAGCAAGGGAATTCAAGGCAGGGGATCTTGTATGGTTGCATTTAAGAAAAGAGAGATTTCCAGACAAGAGGAGAAGCAAGCTCATGCCAAGAGCTGATGGACCATTTGAGATATTGGAGAAGATAGGCACAAATGCTTACAAGGTGGATCTACCAGGAAGCTATGGTGTACATGGTACTTTCAATGTTGGAGACCTGAGTCCCTACCATGGTGAATCAGATGATGAAGGTGAGGAAGATTTGAGGGCAAATCCTTTTCAAGAAAAGGAGGTTGCAACAGGAGTATGTGACCAAGACAAGACACGAGCCATGACACGAGCTCAAGACAAGACACAAACTCAAGACAAGACTCAACATCAAAACAACAACATCCATTCAGACAACACCATGACCAGCTATGACAATGTTCTATTTAGTCCAAGCCACAACCACTTCAAGCCTGCTAAGACAACACCACCACAACCAGAACAAAGCCTAGCCATCCACTTCCCAAGACTAAGCCACAACAAAGCTCAGCCAACAGCCCAACAAACCCAACACAGCAAAAACAGCCCCCAGCCAAAAACAGCCTATCACAGCCTTTCTAAACAAGGTCCATGGGGCCCCACACAATCAAACAAGCCTAACCAACCCCCAAACCTATGTCTTGGGAAGGTCCCCTACAACTTTCCCCAGGACTTCCCTCCCAAGAAACAAACACACAAAGAGTTAGCTTAGGGACAACTTCAGACTGTCCAGATTTCAGCCTTTTTGCAGTAGTTAACATGTCACTATCAAACTTTCCTTTTATGATCAAACAAACTCGAGGGCCTTTTAGAAGGACCTTTGGCATCCATCCCACTTCAGTTGAGCTCAAGAATCAAGCTCAGAAGTCCACCCCTCCACCAGTTTCAACCCCAACAAACCCATTAAGGCAGATTGTCCTATTAGAATTACTTTTCTGCTTTTCTACTTTATGTCAGTTTTCCTGCAAGTTTGTAGCTGTTATTTTGTTTCATGTTGTAAGCCTTTGTGGCCCTAGATATCTCCTAACGTCTGAGTTGTATCCTTGTTGCCTATATAAGGCCTTTACCTAATGAAATGCAAATCAGATTTGAAGTAAAACATAAAACTGAAACCTTGTTTCTGTTGCATCTCTTGGCTGTGTGCTTGAGACAACTTCCTTTGCTTTGTGCTTGGAAGTGAGCTTGGGTCCTTAGCTGTGTGCTGGGATCAAAGTTCAACCCTCAATCATTGGCTTTGTGCTTTGGTTAAGGTCCTATCCTAGTTCTTTGTCAATCAGTCCAAACAGAAACAGAGTAATTGCAAAGTGTCTGAACCTCAATCAAATTGTCATTGTTTTAGTTGTCTTTCTGAATAAATTTTCGTGCAAAGCACTCGGAGTTACTCCCACTGACGGTGGCTCCGTTGTTTATATTTATTGCGGTTTGGAAGGTTGTTTTTGTGACGCATTTACATGGGTTAGTACATTGACGGAGGGGCTATGCGAGAGAAAAGGATTGTACCTTGGACCTATATTCGGTTCTTAGGATTGTGTATATTATTTATACACTCTTTTATTCAGTGATCTATACGGGAGATATGTCTCCCGTTTGATAATTCTTATGTATAATATTATTTCCTTTTTGTTATGAACCTTTTTCTTTAAGACACCTTTGTTATGATGAATATATTTAATAGTAGGTTCCGGTTTTAAAATTTACCGATTTTCACTAAAGTGAACCTATTAGAAACGTATTCTCATCTTTTATTTATTTAAATTATTTTTTTTCTTTCCGCAAATTTGAGGGTGTCACAAATAGTGTATCTATCATTGTGAACTTTTTCACAACAACAAAGCAACATACATTATCTTTATAATGCAATAAACAAAACAAAAAATTAAATTTTTTTTTTCACTATTCACGGATGAATAGTACCCGTGAACAGTAGCAGGTACAATTTTTTTTTTTTTTTTTTTTTTCGGTTTTAATAAAAACAAAACAAACACAAATTAATCTTTTTAATTTGATCATGCTAATAAAACTAGATCGGTACAAACATTCAACATCTAATCATTATTAAACATTGATACAAACTAGATGATTCAAATTAATCTTTTAAAATGAATATCTAAATCATGATTAATCGATTATCAAATTACTCAACTAATCATAATTATTTTGTATATTCATATCGAAAAATTTAGCACAATGAATGTTCTTTAACATCCAAAACAAATTCCTTTTACATTTCAATTTAATCCTCATTAAATCAAAATATCAACAAATTCATTATATTATTATCTTAACATATTAAAACAACAACATATATGAATCAAAAAGGAAAAACAAGGCAAAAAAAAAAAATTTCCTCATGGCAGAACAGTGCCGTGAACAGTACCAATTACTTTTTTTTTTTCCCTGGCGTGAACAGTACCAAAAAAAAAAAAAAAAACCCTAATTTTTTTTTTCTTCTTTCAGCCGAAACAAAAACAAAACAAAACAAAACAAAAATTTCTAATCTTATATTTCATCAAATATGGAAACATATAAAATAATTTCATAGCCAAATGCTCTGATACCACTTGTGCGAAATATCGGTATACTTCCCTTTAACTTTTTCGGATTATAATGAAATTATATTTATATGAATTTCTAGTCATAAATGAAATTGCATAATATAAACAAGAGATTAAGAAATAACCTTCGGTCCTAGAAAAAGGCCTAAGAACAAATACCAAAGTAGGTATTCTCCTAATCGTTGCACCTAAGATGGTTTAAGAAATGCCTTCGTCGTGCTAGAAGGAATACCCAAAATTACTTCTAATTTTGTGTGTATAATGATGATTAATATGAAGATGAATAAGAGAGTCAAAAAATCAGAATTTTTTTTTTCTCCTTTTTTTCCTTTCTGCCGTGAGAAAATAGAGTAGATTAGGGTTTTATTTTTTTTTTCCTTTTTATCTCACATGAGCCGTGAGATTCCAGAGGAAAGCTTGAAAAATCAAAACCCTAGTTTCCTTATTTATCTCAACCTATATTAGGTAGTTAGCATATAATTTAATATGTATATTATGTAATATGTATTCTAATTATTACTAGTAATGGACCGTCACATAAACCGAGTAATGCCGGACCAATACACCATAATAATATCGTGTAATACATATCCGCCAACTTAAATATAACAGTTTACATTTAGTTTAGACCAACATTATATACATGGATTAAATATAACATTTTATATTCAATTACCAGCTAACATTATTTAATCGTTATTAAATAATCGTATCATCATCACATTGACTAACCTTTTAGTCAAATACATCGACTAACCTTTTAGTCATTTAATAAGGCATCAATATGATTATTTTCTCAAATAATCACATCTCTCAAACACATCCTTTAGGTGTGACTTTTAGGGATCAGTTGATCACCGCCATCTGTATGACAATAACGTCAAACTTATCTAGCAAGCCAACCGTTATCGATAAACGTTAATCAACTGATTATAATACAAAGTATACCCTGTGAACCTTAGATGTTTCACAATAACGTGGAGGACAGTAGCTCCAACAAGTACGACTGCAAGACACCTTGCATTGAGTGGGAGATTGTTATAGGACAAGAGAATTGGTGACGCACACTTGTCTCGGACAAGTGGGAGATTGTTGGAGTGAGTGTCCTCAACAATAGTGCGATCACATAATTAAATCTCAATAATAAGAATACAAAGGGATGATGAATATTATAGTCAACTGTTCAACATAAATCGGTAACGATTGGCTCAATAGAGTTTGACGTTACTGTCGTATGACGGTGGTGATCAGTTGATCCCTTGAGGTCTCACCTAAAGAACAATCCCTTAATCATGTACATTAATTAATGGTATAGTGATACAGATTAATTAATCCCTTAAATTGAACCAAGTTCATATTGTAAGTGAGAAATATATCTTATTGTAATATGATTAAATAAGATTCATTTTAATAATTTAATTGTTTTATTACTAAGAATGCATTATGTTTATGAAACATTTGAGATAAGCAAAATTGGTTGATTATAATTACAAATTGTGATAGATTATTATATTAACCAAATATGAGATGACCCATTTTATTTACATGTATTTATAAAATGTGACTTAAAATGTTAAGTCTAATTTATTTGTAATGAAATTGCAATTAAATTGGTTAAATGTACATTTATAAGCAAAGATTACATGTTACATGTCACATATCACATATGTGACAAATGACAAAATGCAAAAATAAAATGGACACCCATTTTACAATGGGTGCACCGGTTTTTGGTAGTGTACAAAGAGGGTGATTTTTGTGTATTATTCTAATTAAGAATTAGACATAATCATTGCACAAAAACTATTACCAACACTCAAACTTTCTTGTTAAGAACAATTGAAAGGCAACACTCCACCCATGTGGAGTAGTGGCCGGTCCATGTGAGCCAAACAAGAGGACAAGTTTCCTCTTATAAAACTCATATCATCTCATTATTCATTTTATTCATGCAAATTACTTATCTCTCTATATTTTCTTCCACCTTCTCACTAAAACTTAAGAAGTTCTAGAACTTGAAGTTCATAGTTTCTAGTAACATTACTAGTGTAGTAATA
Source organism: Heliosperma pusillum (assembly GCA_022085475.1). Taxonomy (NCBI): domain Eukaryota; kingdom Viridiplantae; phylum Streptophyta; class Magnoliopsida; order Caryophyllales; family Caryophyllaceae; genus Heliosperma; species Heliosperma pusillum. The sequence continues at coordinate 988 of JAIUZE010043278.1, read as the reverse complement.
AGAGGTTATTAGATTATCTTAAGGGAGACTACAATAATATACTAGTGTTGTAATTTAGTAGACATTAAGTGGTTGTCTTGGGTGCTACTAATTGGAGAGTTTCTACTTTGAAACTTGGAAGATCATCCTCATATTACTAGCTCAAGAACAATATTTGAAAGGAGTTCAAATATTGTGCCCATATTTTCATAATCAAGGTAAGAAATTGTTCTTTCATTATCTTTTGTTATGCATACATAAGGTCCATATAGCTTAAGAGTAAACTATTAGTAATATGATATTAGAAATGTCTAATATCGAGTTTAAGAAACTTACACTATGGTCTCAACACTTCACTCTCCGGCTTTGGTCAAGCCTAGATGCTCAGCGACCTCATATAAGGTCAAGCTAAAATCTCTATTCATCACTCGAAAACTCACCTTCTTGCCATCCACATCATAGACATACGAGCTCAAAAATTCTAAGGTTAAGAAAGCATAAGACTTCTTTCGGAGTAGATACAACCCCCTCATGCCCAAGGTTCCATAGATGTCGCTTACCTCTTCCTCTATGCCCAAATCTCTCAACACCTCCCAGTTAACACACCATGTAGGCTTCAAAGAAAAAACAATCAAAGCGCAGAAAGCCTTTCGGTGATCATAGCTACCGAATTCTACACTCGGATACTCAGCTATCCAGGGTAGACTCACCTGTTGACTGGGCCCTTCTCGCTCTCTTGCGGCGGTTGTACGAGTCCTCTTGCTAGTAGCTCCATCGTTTCTCGGCATCTGCAAGGTTCGATTTCACCAAAAAATTTCGAATTCATTATAAATAAGAATGTTTAAAATTCCAGAGTTTTGACTCAGCAGGCTGAGTTTACAACAGTCTTTTAGTACCAAAATTGAAAATAGGGACTTTTAAAGATGAAGAAATTGCCCAAAATTAAAACTGATAGTTCATAAAACAAGTTTTGACATGGAAATTTCGGATTTTATGTGACACCCTCAAA
>JAIUZE010043273.1:0-10123 GCA_022085475.1 Heliosperma pusillum | reverse complement strand
TCTTATTCCTATAAGTCGATTCTTTGACTGGCGACCGTCTATCTGAGTCGATGCAGTTTCCGATTGGTTTTGGTTGATGTTCTAGGTCGTGCCGTAAAAGGAGGCCGATGGACTTCTTCTGGATCATGGTGATCTGCATCATACAGAGTAGATGGATCAACAGGAATTGTCCACCCACGTTGGGTAAAAAAACATCTTTAGGCCACTCGAGGAGAAGTTACTGTAAATGCGTGGCCACGCTCGGAAAGAGATCTATGGTAGATTTTCCGGTCAGACAGTTACTCTCCCTATCGAGAAAACCACTCTAGATATTGTCAATCGCAAGTGCGACCTGGAAGACCACCTTGCGTGAGTGGGAGATGTGATAAAGAGACAAGAGAATCGGTGCGCACCACACTTGGGAGACAAGTGGGATGAGTGGTTGGAGTAGGTGTCCTCCACAACAGTGCGCCACATAAAAAATCTTGTTATGGAATATAACTGGGATAATTATTGACTATATATATGATTAGTCAGTTGATTAACGTAAATCAATAACGGTTGGCTGACTAGAGTTTGACGTTATTGTCGTTTGACGGCGGTGATCAACTGATCCTTTTCGGTCACACCTAAAGGATGAAATCCAAATAGTAACTAATTATTTGTATACGATACAGTTAATTAGTACATTACATATATTCGATATGTACGAGAGTTAATTGTTAGAAATTGAGTTAAGAACTCAAATTCGATTAAACTTATTTTCAATTATGCGATAATTGACTAATAAATTTATATCTTATTTTAATACGATTAAATAAGATTTAACTTAGTAATTAATCGTTAAATTACTAAATTAGTTGAGGTTTTGAGATGGAGGTAATTAGTTAATTATATTTACAAGGAGTTGTAAAATAAATTAAATAAGCATTGTGGGACCCATTATATATTGATATAATGGTAAAATATTACTTAAAATGTTAAGTACATATTATTTATTTAATTGAGTCATATAATTATTATATGATCAAATTAACACTTAATTATACAAGATAATTAACCATATGATCAATAAGTATTTGTAAGACAAATATCAAAAATCAAAATGGACCAAACTAAGGCCATTGTGGCCGGGTGGGCTAGTAGTTACATGGTGATGATTTTGTTCTTATTTTTACTCTTTAGTTACTTTATGAAAGTGACATAACAAGTAGTAAACAATCATCACTTGTTCTACAACACTCTACTCTAATGCATGTGATCAAATGAACAAAATAAGAGCCCTATTTTGGCTTGTGAAGTCCGGCCAAATGGCCTATAAAATGATCACGTGTTGCTCATTTTTTACTACTTCATTTTGTGTTTTGTTTTCTTACTTCTCTCAAAACCTCATATTCTTACTAAAACTCTCAAACACTAATATTTACTAAGTATTACTAGTGTAGTAATATAGTCATAATATTAGTAGAATAATATCTATCTTATTATCTAGTTAATAATACGGGTAGATTATTTGGGTTAATCTTGGTGCAACTTAGAGGAGATCTTCTATTTTGGAGATTATTTGTGTTCATCCATATTATTAGCTCAAGAACAACAAGAAGGAGTTCTTGTTGTGCCCTTATATTTTCCATATCAATGTGAGGAAATTTCTTCCTTTATATAAATGTCTTTATATTTGCATGCATGTTACATAGATCATTAAATACTAAATTAACAAGTAATTTAGCAACTAATTAGAGGATTCTAATTAAGGTCTATGGACTTCAGTTCCAATAAGAGTTTGCTGGAGCTAAGAAGATTAGAGTTCGTAATGATCTTTCAGGGTGTTAGTTAGTGAGTTTACAGTACGATAACCTGAGAAGAGTTTAATTGATTTGAATAATGGGGAGTTATTGTTACTCGAGTGTGTCTGCTTATGAAATATTTTGGTAGGAATCTGATGATTGAAAATGTTGAGGATATAATGCACTCTCTTGAGGGCTAGATTCTGGTGCAGTTAGTGTTGTCGAGTTACGATCGACATTTGAATTTTCATAGATGAAAGATAGTATTGTGGTTCATTCCTCTCTCTTCCCTCAAATTGATCCTTAGGCAATCCGCTACCTTTCAATCCTTTCCCTTTTTAGTCCTTTTTAATCGTTTGGGCGTACCTCCTTTTATCACGATTTGTGATTTCGAGGTTCGAGTCGCTCTACGTTCGTGTAATGTCTTCTTGTTGTGTTTCTATCCTTGAGAAAACTTTCAAATCTCCATGTCGTAATCCTAATTTAACTTTTAAAATAGTCTAAAGATGGACTTTGTACCCTCTTTTTGGAGAAAATAGATTCTTTCGCTTTTATATTTTGATTTCGTGTTTGGTTGGGTGTTTAGATCTGTTATTGGAGACGTCTGGTGACTAGTCTTGCACTTACTAACACTTGTTTTAATCTTCGATTTCACTATTTCGACAATGATTTTTTTTTGGATAATTAAAGTTCTCGTTCACGACGAGCATTCTTGAGATCCGTAAGTAAAGTTTCACACTTATGAAAATTCTTCTTTAAACCGTTTTCTAGATAAACTTCGTTTCATAAATATTTTTTCCCTTATAAAAGTTTTCGTATTAATTTGGTAAACCGATTCTTATCTTTGATACTTTTGTTTTCTACTCTCAAGTTTCGAGGACGAAACTTTTTGAAAAGGAGGGGTGATTGTAACACCCCGTAATTTGAAAGACCGAAATTATATTTGAAAAGTAATAAATTTAATTTATTGTAATTTATTACGATTTATTTGAATTTATGATAATTTAATATAATTATTTTGAATTTATTTGGAATTAAAGAGTAGGTTATACGGTTTAAACCCGAACTTCATTTAATTATTCCCGAGTCAACTTAAGTCCCGAAACAAACCCAAAACCCGACTCCTACATGTGCCACACGCCCCAAGGCACATTTTCCCCTCATTTTAGGGCTTTTGATTACTTTTGATTAAACTAATACAAATATCTAAGATATTTGTAACTTTATCGATCTGTCAACTTAAATTCCGCAACAAATCGCTTAAACCCGGGCCCGACTTCTTCCTCCTCCACACGCCTCTCCCTCTTGTCCCTTAGGATTAGATATTTTCATTTCTTTTGATTAAACTAACATAATATCTAATAATATCTAGATATTTACCATAATATCTAGGATATTTATAAAACCCGAGTCAATCCAGTAACAACAAGTTCAAAACCCGACTCCCATTAATCCCCTATATTACACGGTCCAAGCCTCCCATCTTACTCACTACTTATCTTTTTATTTTACATTAAATCAACTTAATATCTACTTAATACCTTCTTTAATATAATCACAATTGTTCTTCGTGTTCTTGATCGTTCTTGAGCAAAATCGTCACAAAACCTTTGGGCTTGTGTCGATACTTGATTGTTTTGTTGTTGTTTTGACGGGTTTTAAATATGTTAAGCATGCGGGAAATGTTAAGAAACGATTTTAGAAATGGTTGACCAAAACAGGCCCAAACCAGGCCCGTGGGCCCAATTTAGGCCCGGTTCAGTCTCGGCCCGGTCCAGGCCCGGCTGACCCGTGAGCCCTCCTTTGGGCTTGTGACGGTTTTTGAGTTTATTGTTATTATTATATCATGTATTGTAATATTTAGCAAGTGGGAAATTTTAATAAGTAAATTATTTAATTAAACGGTTTTCATAATATTATTATTTCTCACATGTTAGAAATTATAGCATGAGATTGTAGTTTAATTTGATATCCCTTAAGTCAAGCGGGTTTCGTAAGAATTATTAATTCACATGTTAGGAATTAGAATAAATTAGCATGAAATGAATATGATGTTCTTATGTTCAAGCCTAATGGCTAAGACTCTGGTTTTAGTCGGTTTGGCAACACGGGTTTGGGTCAAAACTATGATCGAGTCAGCCACCCGTTGTTTGACTGATGACCCGTCGCGGGATCGGGTCGGGATTTGTTTCGGAGGGTTTTATATGAATGATGAATGAGCCTTAGTAGATATGAGGCGATATGATATTTGAATGTGATTTTATAGCAATTCGTACTTATAGAAGTTTTTCCCGTGACGTTTAATGTATGGATATATGTCGGGTTGACTAACAAGTACTCATAGAGAAGAATATGATATATGGCGTGTGGACCATTCTAATTCTAAATGAGTCCTTGACCATAGACATTGATGACATTACTATCTTAACGAGTATATAGTTCACTGCTTGATAGCTTTTGTGTCACTGGCCTGGGATTTTGATACCAAGCCGGGGCATGGCTGCCTAATTGCTTCCACTTTGGGAATGGAGCCAGCTTAAGTACTAGCCAACTCTGCTTAGGGGGTCGCCTAGTAGAGATTCTCATTGTACTTTTGGTATTGAGACAGGGAATGGGTTAGCTGTTGTCGCTAGGTCTGTGCAGTCTAGGACTAGGATGTTTATCCTACCTTGTGGTATAGCCTCGAATTACAGAAGTCGACTATTGGCTGTGCTAAGAACTTATGCCTTTTTCTAGACGTATTGGTCTTTCATGTTTGATGATTCTATGAATCGTAGAAGGTGAGATGCAAGCCGGCTACGGTTGATAGAGTTTGGATTACCGGTTGTTAACTGATTTACATGATAGCTTGTATGATTAGGGTTGAGTTGTATCTTGGCCATGTTTTAAATGTAACCTCTGAGCTAAAATACTAGCTTCCCTACCTCGTGGTATAGGTTGTTAACTGATTCACATGATAGCTTGCATGAGTAGCTTAGCCTTCATATGATAGGTTATATGTTAGTTATTTGTTTCATAACATGAAAAGCATATCGTATATGTTAAGGCTTTGTATTTTTCATATACATCTCTTTTATGTTATTCATGTTTTATTAAACTCGACATTTCGTGGCTGGGAGAACTCGGAGTTACTCCCCACTGACTGTGGCTTCCGTGTTTACATTTAATGCGGTCGGCAGGTTTGTGAAGCATGCTTGGGTACATTGACGAGCTAGCGAGTGAAGTATTACCTTGGACATATATTCGGTTCTTAGGATTGTATTATTTAATACACTCTTTTATTTCCGTATTTATTAGGGAGATATGTCTCCCGTTTTAGATACTTCTTATGTATAATATTATTTCCTTTTAGTTATGAACCTTTTTCTTTAAGACACCTTTGTTATGGTGAATATATTTAATGGTAGGTTCCGGTTTTAAAAATATACCGATTTTCACTAAAGTGAACCTATTAAAAACGTATTCTCATCTTTTATTTATTTAAATTACTTGTTTATCTTTCCGCAAATTCGAGGGTGTCACACCATAAATAAGAAACATAGATCCCCTCTCCAAAACAACGTTGTTTGGAAACCAACTAAAAAAAGGGTCCACTTCAAACAATCATAACTAGAGTTCTAGACATGCAAATCCAGAAATTCCAAACGGAGGTGATAGCTTATCCTCTTAAGGTTCCAATGGGATGTCACAAGCCAAAAACAAGCAAGTAACAAAAGAGATATGATCATTTTACGAAAGTGGGTCAGTGCAGGAAAACTGCAGTCGACTTGGGAAACTGGCAGCAAGCAACGCTGCCACCGCCCCACGACTCTACCAGCGTCAATGGACGCTTCCAGCGTCCTGTCTCGGGCACAGGATCCTTCAATCTCGTCTTGCAATCCACAAAAAAAAATCATTATATATCATCACAAACCATCAATTCTCATATCAACTATCAACTAACAACAAGTAACATCAACAACACAATTCCTAAGATTACTAACCTTATTCTAAATATGATTTCTAACATAGAAAACACATAAAACACGTAAATGATATCGAGTAACCCTTCACCGTTACCTTTTTGCGTCTTTACTCCGCGTCAATGTCCTCTTCAATCAAGAAGTAGTCTTTGTCGGGATCTTGGAGGTCACCACCTACAAATAGTTATTAAAAGATGAATATAATTCACCTTGAGAAAGACGGATAATTTGAAAAGCGAGAAAGACGGTAATTTTATTACCAATACGGATAGAGGAAGATGAGAGGGAAAAAATAAGACGAACTTACGTGAATTTGAGCGAGAATTGAAAGAGTTATGACGATTCTAAGACGGATCAAAAATGGAAGCTAGGTTTTGGGGTTTTCTTTGTGAGGAAGAAGGTGATTGAGTTGTGAGGAAGTTAGGGTTTATGAGGGAGTATGAGTGGAGTAAGTGGAAAAAGTCAAGAAAAGTCAAAGACGTCTTAAGACGTGATTCACTTGAAATCTCGCGTAAAATCCAAATACGAACTCGGAAATTCTAAATTCGACTCGGGAAATTTAATTCTAAACTAAAACTAAATTTCGCTGAAAAGTATCCGTATAATATTTTTACTATAAAAATAGGGTACATTTGCGGGTGTTACAATCACCCCACCTTTTAAAAAGTTTCGGCCTCGAAACTTGAGAGTAGAAAACAAAAGTGTCAAGGACAAGAATCGGTTTTCAAAATTAATACGAAAAGTTTTATAAGGGAAATATTCATGAAACGAGGTTCATCTCTAAAACGGTTTAAGGAAATTTTCATAAGTGCGAAACCTTATTTACGAATCACAAGAGTGCCCGTCGCGAACGAGTACTCTAGTTATGCAAATCAAATCATTGTCGAAATAGTGAAATCGAAATTCAAAACAAACGTTAGTAAGTGCAGAACTAGTCACCAGACGTCTCCAATAACAAGTCCAAACATCCAACCAAACGCAAAATCCAAATATAAAAGCAAAAGAAATCCATTTTCTCCAAAAAGAGGGTACACAAACCATCTTTAAACTCCTTTGAAACGTTAAATTAGAAATATAATATGGAAATTGGAAGGTTTTCTCAAGGATAAAATCAAATAACAAGACATTACACGTACATAGAGCGACTCGAACATCAAGTTCATAAATCTCGATTACAAAATATATACAAAACACGCAAAAACGAAACAAATCGAACTCTTAGGGATAGGAAGATCACGATGAAGTCGGCAGGAAGATCTACAAGAATTCGACATCACTAACTCTACTAATAAACCAAATCCTCAAGAGAATGCAATTTACCCAATTTGCAACTCATCATTTTCAATCATCAGAATTCTTACAAAAACATTGCATAATCACGAGATTTCAAGCCAATAACCTAATTATTCAGATCCATTTAGTATCTACTGAAGTCCATCGGCACGGTAGACTCCACAACTAACAATCCACATGTAAGATTCATTACGTACTCTAATCTTCTTAGTTTCATCAAAACCCTTACTAGAAACCACCAACAAAATATTTATATCTAGGGAAACATGATCGCTAACAACCACAAGGTAAAGGAGACTTACCATGAAAATCCCTTGATTCAATTTACTTCAAACTCATTATCCTAAATTTACAATGAACTTTCTCATCCTCAAAAGTCAAAACACAATCCACGCAACAAACATAATTATCTAGGATCAAACTAGCCTCATCCAAAGTCTCACGACAAGGGAAAATTCACAATCCATTATCGGTTATAAGAATTCTTTAATAAACCAACATCCTTAATTCGATCATTACTACGCCTGAAACCTCAAATATAAATAGTCACATTAGCAAACTACGGAGGTTACTAATCCTCAAGATAATGGGTTCACCATTCTATCTCTATATTCCATAACAACTGAGCACTCACTATCCAAAGCTTGCTACGAATATTTCTCAATCTCAAACTATGATTCCTTAAGAATAAAAGAGAATTACTAATCCAAACCACAAATGACCAATCACTTGCCAATCAGACAACCATTCAAAACATCTAATTCATCCAAAACTCAAAATGAATCGATTTTCATTTATGACAATACTCCTCAAACTTTGGGTACCGGCTCAATTTCCCTAAAGCAAAGTCTCTTTTAGAATCCACCAATTAGAGACATCTAATGCCCAAATGACATACCAAGCAACCGTTATAGTACCCAACAACAACGAACTATTATCATGATTAACTAAATTCTCAAAATAACACTAGAGTACCAAGCTCCAAATCCAAAACTACAAGGAGAAGATACATTTTCACTATTAAGATTCATCCTACAGCTTAAGTCCTATTTTCCATGATCAAATACAACCTGAAATTTGCTCAATCCAAAAACACATATTCTAACCTAAGAATTCCAAAATACATTACACTTATTCTATGAGCCTTACAAATGGAATACCCAATCTATTAGAGAAAAGATGCAGGAGCAACGAGATAGGAAACGATAAGGAATCTCAAGGAGAACACGAGAATAAATAAGGCACGAGATTACAAGAGAGGGGCGCTGAAAATAATGAGGTCAAGGAAGAGACAAAGCAGATAGTAGAGTTATGAAGCTATCCGAGTAAGAAAGAAAATACGAGTATGCGATTTCTTAAAGATCAATCTTGACAAAAACATTCAAGAATGGAAATGAAAAGGGATAATGGCACGAGTAAAGGTTTAAGGTTTAATCCACAAAATTTCTCTTTTCTGACTTAGGGTGATAGCAAAGCAACTCATCCCAATAACAAAGGTTTCTTACAAGGGACCCTCGTACCACAAATTATCAAAGTAAGGTACACCTAGATTTAACAACTCGATTACAACCCAATTCATCCATCCTTTCATATCACACGGATTCCCAAGTGCGGAATTGCAACTCAAGCATAGTAACATTCCTTTAGCTCAAATATTCAACACAACCTCAAAGGTTTCTTTAACTGAAGGACTAACAAATACTCCCTTATACTCGGTCATTTTCAAGTCATATAGCCCACGAGTTCATTATTATCAAAGTACAACATCAAGTCAAACATCATCATTAACGTCCCAAGGTATTTCCATCATAGTTCACATCATCGAATCTCGCTCATATCTATAATCCTCAAGTAATATGGTTCGACTTACAACGAAACCTTACTACTTCCACGAGTCTCCGATACCATAAGATAAGATCATATCTTTAAATCCAAGAACTATAGCCAAATGCTTTTCCACCAAGCCTATACTCACAAACACACAATAGGAAACCACAAGACGTAACTTAATCCTCGAAAGTATTTCGCACCTCAAGATATCATTCAAAACTTCTTATTTACACCAATTAGACCTATCATTAGCATGGTCTTCAAAACAATACTAAACTTCTAAGTCCAAAAGACTAAATTACTAATGAGTTAAGAAGTCATAGCCAACTCATTCGACCTTACACCATCGAATATCATAAACTATTTACACACAAGTCATGGTAAGCGTTTATACATTAAAATCATTAAACATACCTTACCACACTTTCCTCAAGGATACCAACTCTCACCACTAGGGAAGAACTTAAGTCTACACAATTTTTCTCGAATCCCAAATTCAATCAAATCAACACTAACATTCCACCAAGTCTAAAATTTTTCCGACAAAGCACAATATGCCACAAACAAAAGGGTATGATGTCCACAAAAGGTAACATAAGAAAGTTGAGGGTACAAATTAATAAGGAGGAGGAAAGTAACAAGAGTAATTTCCAAGGGAAAAAGAAAGATGATGAAGAATCACTTAGATAAAAGGAAGAGAGCATGATACATTAAGGACGAGAGAAAACATCGATGAGGAAGAAATACACTTCAATTAGGCTCGTCAATCTTCAATCTTCGGTAGAGGATACTTCTTCTAGGTAACACATGATCCACCTCAAGACGGTAGATACAAGCAAACATAACATCACTCAACACAATCAACAAACAAGTTAGAACCTAACAAACATCAAGTACACCAAAGACTACCGCCTTAGGTCCTTAAGTCTACCCATCTCTCATTTATTATTTCAAGGTCAAGTAATTTTAAGTTTAGGGTTCACGTGTGTGCGTCGGGAGCGATAAAGCTCTGATACCAACTGTGACAACCCTCGCGAATGCGGAAATATAAAACATACAAGCATGTGAATTATATAGCGGAAAATACGGTATTTTAAAAACCTTTATACATGCAAGATAGAAAAATACGAGGACTGTCAAAATATTACAAACTAAATAAAAATACCACAAGAGACGTAGTCTCTCAAAGTGTTAACAAAAGACAAAGTAATTAGCAACTAGCTAAACAACGTCTAGAGGTGTTTCATCCAGGGACAACGCCCGCTAGCTCAC
>JAIUZE010043271.1:0-10567 GCA_022085475.1 Heliosperma pusillum | reverse complement strand
TCGGGCTTTGGATGGCTCAAAAACGACCCTTCACCCCTAGGCATGCACTCAAAAGCAAGTAAGACTCCTAGCGTGTTTTGGGCACACTAGGGAAAGACAATAATTCAAGGCACTCTACAAATATTCAAGCAACTAAACACCAAAAAAACAACAATAAGTAACTATGACTAAATCTAAGACACAAAGAAAAATATGAGTTTCCTAACGCCCTCCCCAGCAACGGCGCAATTTGATGAAGAGTGATTTATCGTCAATTCACACATCAAAGAAAAACCCAATATAAGTAGTATATAGGGGTCGAATCCACGACGATGGAGGGATCAACTATAAGCTTGATCGCGTCCTATTTTAGCTTAACAAGAGTTGAATGAGGTGATTAACTACGAATTACTAAATGCAACAAAATAAATTGCTAAAAATGATAAGGTTGTAAACAGTTTATGAAAAACTAAGGTAAAGGTTTCACCTTAGGGGGATCAATAGGCTAGTCAAGTAATTAGCAAGTGGGTAACAAGCTTGAGTAGAATTAATTTCCAATGTCTCCACAATTAATAACCTTCAACAAAGCTATCGCATTTGTCTCAAATTACTCAAATAAAAACTAGTTTAATCATCTCTACCACCGTCGCTTAAGAAATAATCAAACAATACTCGATAAAGTGTATAACTTTTGTTTAGACATTTCATCGAACACCTAGTGTGCATATGGGTAACACTCTAATTATCACCACGAGCCTACTAATTACTCAACCAATTCTCCCACATAATCCTCCCTTAGGCTCCCCTAAACCCTAGAAGGAGACTACTCCCTCATGTCGAGGGAAAACAAGAAATTAAACAAGCAGAATAAAGTGATGAACATCATATTTTAGAAAAGAAGAATTCTAACAACCAAATGACAAATAATTAACTTGAAATGAAATAAATACCATAAACAACTAAAAGATGAAGAAATTATACCAAAAATAATACTTGTATTAATGAAATAGGGAGAATGTCTTCACCCAAAATCTTCAATACAAACCTAAGACTAGGATGGTTCAACTAAGAGAGACTAGATCTACCTATTTAAATCGAGAAATTAAGCTTAATTAAGGAGAAATTAAGAAAGTAATTAGTAAGTATTAGAGATTACAAATATTGTAAGGTTTTGTGGTAAGAGTTGATAACAAGCTGCATACAAAAATTATGAAGAGGGTATATATAGGTATCTTAATGAAGAAAGAAAATAAAAGTGTAAAGTGCAAATGCGAGTTTGTGTTCCAGGCCGGGTGCCCGTCCGCCGGCCAAAGGGCCGGCCCAAACACATCAGACTCTTCATTTTCTTCTTCTCCAAAAATATTCTAAATATAGGAAAGAGGAGTCCCAGCCAGGAGCACGTCCCCCGGACCTCTGACCGGCCTGGAGCACATCACGATCATCAAACTTTTCCCCTCTATTCTGTTAATGTGCAGTTCGGGTAGTGGGCCGTGTTGGAGCCAGTGTCCTCCACAGTTAGTGCAGTAACATAAATAAATCTCTATAGGTTCACAGGGTATACTTTGTATTTAAACCAGTTGATTAACGTTTATCGATAACGGTTGGCTTGCTAGATAAGTTTGACGTTATTGTCATACAGATGGCGGTGATCAACTGGTCCCTAAAAGTCACACCTAAAGGATGTGATTGAGAGATAAGATTATTTGAGAAAATAATCATATTGATGCCTTATTAAATGACTACAAGGTTAGTCGGTGTTTTTGACTAAAAGGTTAGTCAATGTGATGATGATATAATTATTTAATAACGATTAAATAATGTTAGCTAAGACGAATTAACTGTAATTCGTAATTAAATATAAAATGTTATATTTAGTTGTAGTATATAATGTGAGCTTAAACGAATTAAAATGTTAATTCGTAATTAAACATAAACCGTTATATTTAATTAGCGGGATCATAGATATACCGATATTAAAGTATATATATTATACGATTGTCATAATAATTGTTATGTTAATATATCCACTCCAAATTTTTGTAATGGACCTTATTAATGTATGACGACATATTAGACAATTATAATATGTATAACATTATATTAAATGGAAGCTAATATAACCGGAAAAGAGTCCATATACACTCGGGTTTTTCCGGTCCATGGGTAGTGTTTTTGAGGAGACTAATCTCCTCATTAAAACCCTACTATTGCCGTGAGAAGGGAGAGGAACAAGGAAAGAAATTCTAACCTAATTCTATTCTCTCATTTGTGCCTCCATCACACACAACACACAAAAACCTAAAAAGTTAACTGTAACTTTTAATCATCTTTCTAGCAAAGGAGAAGGGCATATCTCAATCTATCTTCGGTGAGACAATTAGGAGGATATCTACTTTGATATCTGTTCTTAGGCCGATTTTGCTAAGGACCAAAGGTTTAATTCTTTTTCTCTATATTTACATCGTTTTCATATTTATGACTCGCAATTCATATTATATAATTTTGTTATAATCCTAAATTTTAAGGGGATGTAAACTGTTATTTCCCACAGGCCGGCTGCCGGGTGCCCAGCCGGCGCTACCTGACCTCTTCCTTCTTCCTTTCTTTTTCCTTTTATGTGGGACTCGTGGTCTGAACCGAGTGGCCGGCCGCCGGTCGTTGGACCGGCCTGCGCCACCTGGGAGCTCTCTCTTCATTTCTTCTTCTCATTTTCGAATCCTGACTCATGCAAGGCCTTTATGCTCCGATTTCTTCATTTCCGCCTTAATTCTTGCAAAATGAGATCGACATTCATAGCGCGGGAAATCGGGAAGTAAAATGCAATTAAAGGCACGCATATCTGTGTAAACGGACTAAAATGGGGACGAAAATTAGAGAAAAAATGTAACTAATCAAAAGCTTTTCAAATACATCACAGAACATTCTCAAACTCAAAGTAGAGAAGATCAATATGTAAGCTATCTCACTCGATCAGGACGTTCTTATCAAGGTGTCCCTGAAAATAATCCTACTACTAATGGTCCAATCACTAATACCACTGTTATCACCCCAAATGATGGTGAGGGTACATCTACTGACCATCTGCTAAAGCAACTACAAAATAAAAAGGCTCGGTTTTGTATGTCATTTTTTATCACCCCAAGTGAATATTTGTATGATTTTAACCCCCATTTTAGATCGGTTTTGTATGTCATTTGTGCTTTGTTAAGCCACTTTATGAGCTAATATCGTCTTCTAGGCCAATTCCTATGTTCTAACCTGTTTTGTAGGGAAAGTGACGTTTCTACGCCATTTTTCTATATTCCTGAGCATTTGCCTAGAACCCTATGATTTGAAGAAGCAAGCTTGACCAAGTGAAAGGCATTTCAAGAAGGTTCACTAATTCAAAAGAGATACGAAGCAAAGACAGTTTCGTAGTTGTCGGAAGATCAATCAGTTAGGCGAAGCAATCATTGTTTTACATCAAACCCTATCAACAAACCCGACTCAAAAGGTCAAGGGGGATGATGGAAGTCAAGTCACATGCAAGGGGATATGAAACGAGAGTCAAAGCTTCTAGAATGCAACTTACCCGATCGGGTAAGTGTGTACCCGATCAGGTATCCCTGCTGCTTCGAGCAAATTGCTTCAACTTCCTCCTTTTGTCCTATATGTTCAATGCTCGACCCTTCCCCACGAAACCCTAATGCTATATAAAGGATGCTTCAGCCACTCTTCTTTACACATCCTCTTTACAATAATCTCTTCTCTTCTTACATTTCTCTTTAGATTAAGAGGAGGGAGAACTAGCCTCCCTTCTCTCATTTTCTTCTTCTTTTTCATCTTTAGTTCTTAGTTTATTTATGTCCTTTCTACATGAAAATCTTAGCTTAGATCAATAAGAATTTCAATCTTTGTAATCTACTTTGTAGGTATGATCGGGCTTGTCGCGAGCCCGATACAAAGATAAATTACCCAGACTAGGCTAATAACAAATTAATGTAATTAGGGAAGTAGGGGTCGATCCTCAGGGAGATGGTGTTTCCTATGGAATGTGAATTGTCTCGCAATTGAGTTCTATCTAATGATTATCTGGGGTTTGAGATTTTTGATATCTAAACTAATATAAAGCATAAATAAAAACAAAATAAAAATAGTAAAGCAAGTAATGAAAAGCATCTAGGGAAGTAGGTTCACACATGTAGATTGATATATTGATGAAATTGGTTTTAGGATATGCAAATAATTCATTGAGCGTTCGTAAGAATGGTGTGTTCATTACAATCATAGATCAGATGGTCTAGCACGCTTTTAGTGCGATTTACTAGGTCTTAATCCACTACGTCACGCTTTGTCTATTCAATTCCTGTATATCTACCTTGGAAAAGAATTCCATACTAGTCAAATGATTTTAGCTAAAAATCGTTAACTATCGTTACAATCCAAACATGCATAGACACAATGTTTTAAAGGCACAATTCCTTTTATCAAATTAACATCTTTTAATCAATCTAACATGGCTACCCTACACCCTAGAAAGGATGACTACTCACTCATGATGATATCTATGTCTAAAATGATATTAACAATGAAAACTAGGATAGACATGTTTATTTGGTTTTGACTTTTTATATGGCGATAATAACGACGCTAATTGATAATCAAAGAAATGAAATAACAATTATAACGGTACTAAAATGAATCTAAGACAATATGTAAAGCGAATAACAATCAAATGGAAAACAATAAGAACATTAAACAAGGGATAAAATAGAAATACCTATATGACGACAATGATAACAATATTAGAAAATCCTTGCATATAATAAACGATCCTTGAATTGCAAAGCTTGAATCACACAAAGAAGATTACAAGGATGAAATCCTTATTAATCTAAACTAAGGGACATAAATAAACTAAGAACTAAAGACTAAAGAAGAAGAAAATGAGAGAAGGGAGCCTAGTTCCCCCTCCTCCTAATCTAAAGAGAAGTATATGAAGAGAAGAGAAGTATAAAGAGATGGATGATATGATATGAGGGCTAGAGCATCTATTTATAGTATTAGGGTTTCGTGGAGAAGAGGTCGGGCATTAAACACATAGGACAAAAGTAGGAAGAAAACGCCGTTTTCTCGAAGCAGCACATATACCCGATCGGGTACACATTTCCCCGATCGGGTAAGTGGTCATCCAGATCCTTTTGACTAACGTTTCATCTCCCTTTGCGTTGACTTGACTTCCAACATCCCCCTTGACCTCTTGAGTCGGGTTTGTTGATAGGGTTTGATGTAAAGCAATGAATTCTTCCGCCTAAATGATTGATCTTCCGACAACTACAAAACTGTCTTTGCTTCTTCTCTCTTTCGAATTAGTGAACCTTCTTGAAATGCCTTTCACTTGGTCAAGCTTGCTTCTCCGAATCGTCGGGTTCTAGGCAAATGCTCGGAAATATAGAAAAAGGGCGTAGAAACGTCACTTTCCCTACAAAACATGTTAGAACATAGGAATTCACCTAGAAGACGATATTAGCTCATAAAGTGGCTTAACAAAGCACAAATGACATACAAAACCGAGCTAAATTGGGGGTTAAAATCATACAAATATTCACTTATCAAACTCCCCAAGCTAAACCTTTGCTTGTCCTCAAGCAAACATAACAAACAATACCAGGACAAGGTTGCAAGCATTGGCTACTACACCATCAAGAAACAAATCTCAACGTAAAGCTTTGGAAACATAATGAATCATAACCCAAAAAACAACGTGGGCAAGAATGATACATAAACATGGCTGAGATTTACATAACGGCGTAGCACAAAGAATTTCACTATAGATTTTCGGCTCTTGCATGATCTTTTGACAAATGGACTCTCACGGCACACTCGAACACTCATGTATGCAAAAGGTGATTTCTTTATGTGTAAATGTTTTTGAGACACTCACCTATCTACGACTTATGAAAATGTGTCCGAAGTCTAATATGGTAAACAATTCAAAACACAAGTCAAAGATCACAATGCACATAGAAAAGAAGCCGAAATATAAGAAGAAGGCTTTGGGAAATGGGTGAAAGGTGGACAAATAGTTATGGTCATGTGAAGTTTAGAGTGAGCTAGCAACTGACCAATGATAAATGAATACTCAATCCAAACTTTCGGTTAATTCCCAAAAGACGAATAACGAAGCCAGGATGAACGGATTGGCTTATTACACACGAAACACAAGGGTAAACTCCGTCTGAGTATTGACTTGACATTTCTTAGGAGATACTCACAACTTCTTCTCTTATTTCTTTTTTTTTTCTTTTCAATTTTCCGATTTTTTCATTTTTTCTATTTCTTTCTTTTCTTTTATTTTCTTTTGAACATCACTTCTTGAATATTTTTCGTTCTTCCAAATTCACTTTGACATATAAGAACAAATCTTCTCAAAAGAGCACCCACACACCATAGTCTAGCTACTAGCTCAAAAGGTAGGCAGTTTTTGTATGTAGCTATTATTTTGTGAAGCATTTGTATGAAGGGGCTAATTTTGAGGTGTAATTCAAAGTGAAAAAGGCTTCAAATCTTAGTGAATCATGAATGCAATGCTTATAGAAATGAAATGAGAACCATACTTATGCGTTTTGATATGACACACATCACAAGGAGAACTACACACACCTAGATGAGACTGGGTATAGATGTACCAGCTTAAGGAGGTTCTACCTTACAATATATGTAACTTGCCAAATGTCAAGATCAAGCGTACTCATCTATAGATTCATCCCATGCCTACTGTGTACAAGACTTCCCCATGTATGCACAATTCAATGAATATTGAATCATTATCTTTTGAAAGCTCTAAGTTTGGGAAATGTAACATGATAGCATAGTAAACAAGCAAGCAAAGCATGAAAAGCATTCAAATGTGTTCAAAAATTTTAAATTTTCTCAAAAATCTTCTCTACTCTTTCTTTTATTCAAAATTAAAATGCAAAATGGGAAAATGCACAAAGACAAAATATGCAATGAGATGCTTAATGGGGAAAAGGAAAAAATGAAAGAAGAGTGAAGCTTACTACTCAGCGCGGACTCCCCCAAGCTAGTCTTTTGGACTTGACAAGGAAGGTCTTTATAGATTCTTCAAAAACTCTTTCATCTGCAAAATAAATCCTAACAATGAAAAAGGGAAATACAAAATTAAAAATACAAAAAGAAAAGGAACACGGGTTGCCTCCCGAGAAGCGCAATTTAAAGTCTTGCTAGACTCCACTTCTTTCTTTGAAATCATCCTTTATCTTTAAGCTCACTATCATCCAAGCTCATCTTCATAGCGTTCTTTACATTCTCCATCCATGCCAAGCTTTTTCGAGAATAGCCTCTTCTAGCACTTTTAGCAGTAGTGCTTTTAGTATGTTCACCTGCAAGAGAATCAACACTAACATGTGCCTCCAGCGGATCCGTCAGTAAGGATCGAGGCATAGAAGAAACAACAGAAGAGTCATCAACATTAAGCACATAACAAGGTTCTTCTAACACGGGACCCTTAACGGTTGAAGTTTTATTAAAGGTCACCTTGTCATCTCCTATCTCTAATGTTAGCTTCCCATTCTTGACATCAAAAACCGCACCAGTGGTGTGCAAAAAGGGTCTTCCCAAAATGATTGGGATTTGAGAGTCTTCGGTCATGTCAAGTACTAGAAAGTCAACGGGAATGAAAAACTTACCAACTTTGACGGGCACATCTTCTAAAACACCCATAGGTTGTTTTAGAGAACGGCCCGCCATTTGTAATGTAATATTAGTGCATTTCAAAGCACCCATGTTAAGTTTTTCAAACATAGAAAAGGGCATGACACTTACACTAGCACCTAGGTCGCAAAGAGCCTTATCAATGGTATACGTGCCTATAGTGCAAGGGATGGAATAACTACCAGGGTCCTTGAGTTTTGGTAGAGACTTATTTTGCAAGAGTGCACTACACTCTTCAGTGAAAGCTATGGTCTTAGTCTCATTGAAGGATCTCTTCTTTTTGAGGACTTCCTTCATAAATTTGGAATAAGAAGGAACTTGGGAAATCAACTCAATGAAAGGGATTGTTACCTTTAAGTTCTGGACGACGTCAAGGAACTTACCATACTGTGCCTCCTCCTTGTGCTTGGCTAATCTTTCGGGAAATGGGACCTTGATCTCAACAGGAATCTCGGGCTCTTTCCCTTTTGACATGGGCACCTCAACTTCAACATTAACAACCACGGGCTCATCATTATGCTTACCACTTCCCGAGGAAATGGCATTTACAGTTTCGTGAGGTTGATAACATTGTGAAGGCAGCTGCCCTTGGGTTTGGTGGGTATTAGAAGAGGTAAATTGGGAAATTTTAGTTTCCAACAATTTGATGGCGGCGTCCTTAGCTTGATCACTCTCTTGAAATTGAGCTATCATGGTGTCTTGCCTTTGAGCTAATTGCAGCATTATGACTTCAAGTTTACTTACACCATTGTCACTCTGTTGAAATGTAAAGGATTGGAGTTGTTCTAGCTTTTGTGTGTGAAGGGCTACTTAGGCTTGTAAAAGTATTAAAGCGGGGTCTTATTGCTTAGATTTCGATGGTATGGAGCGGGAATTTCTATATTGAGAATCGTGAATTGCCATGGATTCAATGGTATTGTGAGCATTTTCAACATTGATTTGATCAAATCTTCCATTATTAGCAGAATCCAGGATTCGACGGGACTCTATATAACACCCATTATAGAATGTGATGGCAAGGAGCCATGAATCTAACCCATGATGAGGACATTCTCTTTGTAACTCCTTGTACCTCTCCCAAGCTTCATATAGGCTCTCATCATCCCCTTGTTGGAAACTAGTGATTTGACTTCTCAACAAAGCGGTCTTCTCTGGAGGAAAGTATTTTTGATAGAAGGCAAGAGCTAAACTCTCCCAATCGGTTATACCTAACGTAACCTTATCAAGGCTATGTATCCACAACTTTGCCTTACCCCCCAAAGAAAATGAGAAGAGCATCTCTCTATCTTGCCCTTGGGTGACTCCAGTTTGTCTAATAGTGGAACAATAGTCACCGAAGTTTTGGATATGAAGGTTGGGATCTTCTGTGGCATTGCCACTAAATTGGCTTCTTTCTATAAGGTTAATGAAGGAGGGTTTTATTTCAAAGTTTTGGGCTTCGATTTGGGGTGTAGCAATACCCCTTGGAAGTGTTTCTGCGGTGGGTTTGGAATGGTATGAAAGTCGAACCATTTTTATTTTGTGAAGATGAAGATGGAGTGTTGTTTGGAATTTGATTGGTTTTTGTGAATGGAGGTGAGAATGGATCTTCTTCTCCTTTGAGATTAGATATAATATCCGAGTATTTCTCACGAATATGGTCCAAACTTAAAGTATCAGAAGCTTTTGAAGTTTCGTTGAATAACTCTCGTCTCCTATGCAGAGTTCTTTCTAGTTCGGGGTCTAAAAAGATAGGGGTCCCTAGTCTAGAGGATCTGAGCATAAGATTGAAAAGCTAAGATGAAAAATCAAGAGAGGTCTAAAGGAATTTAGGTTCCTAAAGACTAGATAAAACTAATTGCGATAAAAATCACAAGAAAAAGGAAAACTAAACCGTGCTCCCCGGCAACGGCGCCAAAATTTGATTGGGCTTGTCGCGAGCCCGATACAAAGATAAATTACCCAGAATAGGCTAATAAAAATTAATGTAATTAGGGAAGTAGGGGTCGATCCTCAGGGAGATGGTGTTTCCTATGGAATGTGAATTGTCTCGCAACTGAGTTCTATCTAATGATTATCTGGGTTTTGAGATTTTTGATATCTAAACTAATATAAAGCATAAAGAAAAACAAAATAAAGCAAGTAATGAAAAGGATCTAGGGAAGTAGGTTCACACATGTAGATTGATATATTGATGAAATTGGATTTAGGATATGCAAATAATTCATTGAGCGTTCGTAAGAATGGTGTGTTCATTACAATCATAGATCAGATGGTCTAGCAGGCTTTTAGTGCGATTTACTAGGTCTTAATCTACCATGGCATGCTTTGTCTATTCAATTCCTGTATATCTACCTTGGAAAAGAATTCCATACTAGTCAAATGATTTTAGCTAAAAATCGTTAACTATCGTTACAATCCAAACATGCATAGACACAATGTTTTAAAGGCACAATTCCTTTATCCAATTAACATCTTTTAATCAATATAACATGGCTACCCTACACCCTAGAAAGGATGACTACTCACTCATGATGATATCTATGTCTAAAATGATATTAATAATGAAAACTAGGATAGACATGTTTATTTGGTTTTGACTTTTTATATGGCGATAATAACGACGCTAATTGATAATCTAGGAAATGAAACAACGATTATAACGGTACTAACATGAATCTAAGACAATGTGTAAAGCGAATAACAATCAAACGGAAAACAATAAGAACATTAAACAAGGGATAAAATAGAAATACCTATATGACGACAATGATAACAATAATAGAAAATCCTTGCATATAATAAACGATCCTTGAATTGCAACGCTTGAATCACACAAAGGAGATTACAAGGATGAAATCCTTATTAATCTAAACTAAGGGACATAAATAAACTA
>JAIUZE010043217.1:0-13108 GCA_022085475.1 Heliosperma pusillum | reverse complement strand
TCAACTGATCACCACCGCCATACGACAGTAACGTCAAACTCAATTGAGCCAATCATTACCAATTTATGTTGACCAGTTGACTATAATATTCATCATCCCTTTTGTATTCTTAATATTGAGATTTAATTATGTGATCACACTATTGTGGAGGACACTTATTCCAACACTCGGCCCATAGAGCATCATCGTACAATTCTCCAAAGGATGTAGAGCACTATGCTTGTTGCGGTAGTAGAAAGCTCGGTCCTCGTCATCCTTTATGAGCCTCGAAGCGAAGTGAGCAAGCTTGTTGAACTCCGTGGTGAAGTCTTGTGCCGACAAGTCACCTTGCTTGAAGTCAATAAATTCCTTGAGCCTTTGTTGCTTGAGCTCCTTGGGAAAAAATCGGCCTTCTACAAGAGCTTTGAAACAAGCCCAACTGAAATCGGCTTCAAGAGTAGCGGTGGCACTAATAATCGCCCACAAATTATCGGCTTCCCTTACAAGGAAATGCTTAGCGATCCTCACCTTGTCCTCTTCACGGACTTGGTATAAATCAAATTGCTTCTCCATTTCTCGAAACCATTCCGATAGCTCGGTAGGGTTCGTCTCTCCACCATAAGGTATAATCTTGCTTCTCGCTATTTGGCTAGCCACCCAAGCGTATCCTCCTTGGTGATTATCTCTAGGAGGAGGTACTTGCTCGGCGTGAGCGTTAGCCGCATCTTGTTGGTTCTTCAACACTTGCGTAAGAGCTTCTAGCATCACGTTTTCTACTAGTCGAGGTCTAACCATCTTCTTAAGAAACAAAACACAACAAGTTAATCCTAACACTTAGCATAAACAAATAGACTACCAAGTAAAATCCTTAACTTCTACCCATCTCTCATTTATTATTTCAAGGTCAAGTAGTTCAAGTTTAGGGTTCACGTGTGTGCGTCGGGAGCATTCAAGCTCTGATACCAACTGCGACAACCCTAGCGAATTCGGAAATAAAACATAACAAGCATGTGATTTATATAGCGGAAAGTACGGTATTTTTAAAACTTTTTACACGCTAAGATAAAAATACGAGGAATGTCAAATAATTACAAACCAAAGTAGAATATACTACAAAGAGACGAAGTCTCTCCAAATGTTATCAAATATCAAAGTTATTAGCAAACTAGCAAATAAACGTCTAGAGGTGATTCATCCAGGCCACCGCCTGCTAGCTCACACCCGAAACCCAAAATACAAATAGCAAAATCCATCCAAGCAAGCAACCTGTTCATCCATGAAAAACATGAACGCCACAGTCAGTGGGGAGTAACTCTGGGTTCTCCTAGCTATATCACAAATAACGAACTTAAACGGAAATACAAAATTAGAAGCATGCATATATGAATATACATGTGAAATACGAGAAGGATAAATAGGCAATTCAATAAATAAGAATATCGATACATGAAGTACAAAACCGTAACCATCATATTATAGAAAGACTCGGGGATGACACTCTTAGGCAACCATACACTCACTAGGGCTTGCATCTCACCGTTAGCGGCATAAGTTTGATAACATTGAGACTCAACAAACAAACCATGCCAAGTCATCCAAAGATCACAAATAATCAATCATATAATCATACATCTAAACGTACGAATACGTTGACAACATCTCTCACGGTAAATGACACGGACTAGCACCGTGTACATGGCAAGAATGATTAAAATCTTATCCACGGGATGACATTTCCCTGAACGCATACACGATTCAACATTTCGTATATGTAGACTAATTTCCTCCCGGTAGGACGACGATAATAATACGGTCCTAGTCTAAACCTGGCCAGACTCTCGGAATAAACATTTTCCGATTCGACATGCGATGACATTTCGCATCCAAGACTCGGTCATACATAGAAGCCGAGTACCCCAAATTCGGTAAACCTTCACGAAAGAGGCGGAAAAGAGCACAAGCATCATAACAAGCGGTACGCTACATGCAATGACACCACCTCGCAAGTATACAACATTTGACGGCTGGGTCGATCAACGCAAAGCGTTCGCCTCACAACAACGTCGTCATATGCCCACTAACACATGCAACTAAGCAGTAAGGATACACTCCTCCTTCCGACATTCCAGCCTTACGAACGTGGAGGTAGACAGGGGAATGAGAGTACAAAGCACATAACAAATAGTGCTCAAACCATAACATGTGTAAAAACCGAATCAATGTGGGATACATGAAAAACCGTCATAAAACATGCGATACAAGCGAATGGAATATCATATATTCGAAACATTAATATTTAAAGTCATTACGTAAATTTATACGATAAACGAACTGTTGGAAATATTATAAATGAAAACATAAGAAAGAAAAGTAAATAGAATTCCAGCGTGTGCCAGCCGGTCAAGGGGACTGGCTGCCGGCTACCCGGCTGACACCAATATCAACTTGAAAAACAATTGAATAAGCAGCGTGTCCCAGCCAGTCAAAGGGACCGGCTGCCGGCTACCCGGCTGGGACCAATATCATACGAGAAAATGAAGGCAAATTAAGATGTGTCTCAGCCGGTCAGCTGACCGGCTGCCGGGCGGCCGGTCGGCTGGCTGAGACCTATATAATTCCAAAACTTTTACGTAACACAATTCAATATACAACCACTCCTCAGCTGGTCAGCTGACCAACTGCCGGTCGGCCGGCTGGGGTCAATTATGCACGAAAATCATCACTTCAACACTTATGAATATTAACCAACTTCAATTATCATCATCAATCATAAATTCTCATTATCAATTATCAACTAACAACAACTATCATCAACAACACAATTCCTATGATTACTAGTCCTATTCTAAATACGATTACTAACATAGAAAACACATTAAAACACGTAAATGATATCGAGTAACTCTTCACCGTTACCTTTTTGCGTCTTCAATCCTTGTCGAGGTCCTCTTCTATCAAGTAGTAGTCTTTGTCGAGGTCTTGGAGGTCACCAACTACAATTAGACAATAAAAGATGAATATAATTCACCTTTGAGAAAGACAGATAAATTGAAAAGTGAGAAAGACGGTAATTTTATTACCAATTAAGATAGAGGACGATGAGAGGGAAAGATTAAGACGAATTTTGGCGGATTTGAACAAGTAATAAGAGAGTATTGTTGATTTTTAGTTTGAGCAAGTATGGAGGTTAAGGTTTTGGGTGGTTACTTGGTGAGGAAGAAGAATTAGTTGAATGAGGGAGTTAGGTTTCAAAGGAGAGTATGAGGGAGTAAGTGGAAAAACATGGGGAAAAAGCCCATAAACGTCTTAAGACGTAACTTACTCGGAATCTCGCGTAAAGTCCGAAAACGAACTCGGAAATTCTAAATTAGACACCGGAAATTTAATTCTAGACTAAAACTAAATTTCGCTGAAAAGTATCCGTATAATATTTTTATTATAAAAATAGGGTACATTTGCGGGTGTTACATGGATGTTGCAAAGCATGCATATAACCGACAACACATCCATAACAGCAGAGTTTCCTTTACCATTAGTAGAGGCCGCTATCAAGGTGGGAGGTATTAGGTGTTCGATCAAAAGAGCTTCGTAATACGTACCCTCACCCCTTACTCTAGATCTCCGTGAGCACCGGTGCTCATTGGCATCCACGAGAGTCATTCTAGACATAGAATGCTAAGGGTAACGAGTACTTGGTGTTAATGTCATTACTTTGTGTCTTAACATGACATGAAGTATTCGAACGGTTCCAACCTCCCACAAAAGTTGGTGGCGACTCCACAAACGCGTACTCAATACGATGCCACATCGCGCCTCCTCTTCGACGAGGCATATGATCGCGGGTCCCGTGTATCACACATCAGATAGCCTATTAGTTTATCGTAGGTTAGAAGAGTCAGATGTCTTGCTTTTTCAATCGCAGTCACTTTGGATGTCCATCTCTTCGAGAGACTCCAAAGGACTTTCCGTACGATATCCTCAGAGTCATTAGTTATGGTTGAAAAACGTGCGGTCATACTTTTGATTGATTCGTTCTTCTCCATGGAGAAGAGTTCGTACATTTGGATTTGTACATCAATCCTATGTTTTTTCAGAAGGGCATTACCTTCGTATGCAAGTCCAAGATAATCCCATATTTCCTTGGCCACACTACAAGACGAGAATCTATCAAACAGTACTTTTCATGCCTTTTTGTAATAGCGTCATGACTTTCGAGTTTTTCTCTGCCTTACGGTATTCAGTCTCAATATAGTCCTTTTCGTCTTTTTCATAGGTTGTGCCATTTTTCAGATGTAACCATTATTTTATTAGTGCCGTTTTGGATGATCTTCCAACATTCTCAATCATGTCTCTTAATTTAGTTTGTCATCATATTCTTCCAAAGACCATACTTTTTATCCTTGAAAGATGAGATCTTTTAGGTCTTTGGATTCCATTTCACACGAGATAAAAAGATTTAAAATAGGCAAAAATAAAATCGAATGGATCATTCTCTATATTGTATTGACACGAGGCTCTGATGCCAATTGAAGAGTCTATTTATCCCAAATACTCAAGAGAGGGGGGGCGGGTGAATTGAGTATAAACAAAGTGTGCCTACTTTTTCGATTGTCGGTATAAGCGTGTAGTAGTAATACGTGGTTTAAATTTATTACTTAAATTCAACCCAACTAATTACTTGTAGTGTGTGTGTAAATAATAGAAGACGCCAACAAACAAAAGAGCACGTGGCACAAGGGTTTTTTTTGAAGTGGTTCAGTTTCACAACTCGAAACCTACGTCCACTATTTCTCGATTAATAATTTTTGTACCTACTACGTATTACAAAATTATCAACCCATTCGTACAACTAACTCTAGTTGTAACTCAAAGTTGAGTATCGTTAAAAACTCGATTCAAAGTTTAAGTACTGTTAAATACTCGATTCTAACTTACGTTAATAAGAAAGTGTTTTTGATTGTTCTTGATTTTCTCACAATTGAACGTATAAGAAACAATTCTAGCACCATTATCCAATAACGATTTTCTCAATAATGACTCACGAGTATGGTGCGACTGTTCTAATTAAATGATTTTGCAAAATAAAGATTTTACTTAAAACAATTACTATTCTCTCTACTAAGTTTGTCATCGGAAGCATGATTATTTATAGTAGAATAGCGAACTGGGATTTTAGAGAGAAACGTCAGTAGGTGTGGCTTCTCTTTGGTAACAAGAAAGAAATTAGGTTAAATTAGGTTAAACCTATTCTCTCTACTAAGTTTGTCATCACGATTGATGTCTTTGATAGCCTAATAGACATTATGCTCCATCGCTACCTGTAACACCCGCAAATGTACCCTATTTTTATATTAAAAATATTATACGGATACTTTTCAGCGAAATTTTAGATTTAGTCTAGAACTTAGTTTCCGTGTCTAATTTAGCAAATCCGAGTTCGTTTTCGGATTTTACTCGAAATTTCGTGTGAGTTTCGCCTTAAGGCGCTTTTGGTTTTTCCCCTATAATTCTCCACTCACCCTTATTAAACCCTAACTCCCTCACTCACTCTTCCACTCACCTTCTTCCTCTTCATGTAACCAAAAACCCTAAACCCCATTTGTGATCAATCTCAAACTCCTTTTTACTCAACCATTTCTTACTCAAATCCGTTTATTTTCGTCATATTCTTCCCCTCTTGTCGTCCTTTATCTTATTTGGTAATGAGATTACCGTCTTTCTCACTTTTCATTTTATCCGTCTTTCTCAAAGGTGAATTATATTCATCCTTTGTTGTCTTTTTGTAGGTGGGGACCTTCAAGACCCCGACAAAGACTACTACCTAGTGGAGGAGGACCTAGACGTCGATTAACGACGCAAAAAGGTAACGGTGAAGGGTTACTCGATATCATTACGTGTTGTAATGTGTTTTCGATGTTAGTGAACGTATTTAGGATATGATTAATATTCATAGAAATTGTATTTGTTGATGATGCTTGTTGTTTGTTGATAATTGTTGATGATTATTGATAGTTGATAATAGTTATTGATGATTGTTGAAAATGGATGTTGAAGCTTTTTGTTCTCGGGTGAATGTGTTCCCAGCCGGGTGCCCGACCGCTGGTCCCCCTGGCCGGCTGGGAACACGCTGTATTTTTGGATGATTTCGTTTGTTGATGATGTCCCAGCCGGGTACCCGGCCGCCGGTCCCCCTGACCGGCTGGGACTCATTGCACTAACTCTGTGACACCCTCAAATTTGCGGAAAGAAAAAATAATTTAAATACGTAACGAAGGGTGTCATAAATAAAAAGGGTCATTACAAAACGGAAATAATATTATACATAAGAATTATACAAGACGGGAGACATATCTCCCGTATAAATACGGAATTAAAAGAGTGTATAATAATATACAATCTAAGAACCGAATATAGGTCCAAGGTAAATACTTCGCTCGCTAGCTCGTCAATGTACCCAAAGTATGCATAACCACCTGTTCGACCGCATTAAATATAAACACGGAAGCCAAAGTCAGTGGGGAGTAACTCCGAGTCCTCCCAGCCACGAAATGTCGAGTTTAATGAAACATGAATAACATAAAAGCAATGTATATGGAAAATACAAAACTTAAACATATATGATATGCTTTTCATGTTATGAAACAGATAACTAAAAAATAACCTAGCATGTGAAAGCTATCATGTGAAACCGATAATAAACTATAACTCGAGGTAGGGAAGCTGGTATGCTAGCTCAGAGGTTCCTCTCAGAAACATGGCCGTGATACACTCAAACCCTAATCAACACGTAATCATGTGAATCAGTTAACAATCGGTAATCCAAACTCTATCAACCTTAGACGGCTTGCATCTCACCTTCTAAGATTCATAGAATCATACAAACATGAAAGACCACTACTTCTACAAACAGGCACAAGTTCTTAGTGACGTCAATAGAAGACTTCTGTAACTCAAGTCTATACCACGAGGTAGGATATACTTAAATATTTAGGCTCAGCGGTCACTCTAGTAACATGGCCCAAATACCAAGCACACATCTAGGCTCAGCGGTTTACAATAATAACATGGCCCAGATCCAAAGCACATATCTAGCTCGAGGTTACCCTTAATAACATGTCCAGATACGACTAACCATAACCTAGACTGCAGCAGACCCTAGAGAAATGCGAAGATCCATCGCATCCAAGACCCATGATACAATCACATGAGTACCCCTAAGAAGATCCATCAAAGGGTTGGCTAGTACTAAAGCTGGCTCCATTTCCCAAAGTGGAAACCATGGCAGCCATGCCCCGACTTGAAGATCCATCACGCCGGGAACACAAAAGCTATCAAGCGGCAAACTCCATATGCTCGTTAAAGATAGTACGGCCTATCAATGTCATGGTCCAAGATACTCATTTAGAATTAGAATGGTCAAGACGCCATATACTCATAATTCTCTATGGGTACTTCGTCAACACGACACCAACCATATAATTAAACAGTCACGGGAAAAACTTCCTATCATGTGACTAATTGCATATAAATCATATTCAAATATCATATCGCCTCATATCTACTAAGGCTCATTCATTCATTCATTTAAATAAAACCTTACCTGAAGACAAATCCCCGACCCGAGTCCCGCGACGGGTCATCAGTCAAAACGGGGCTGACTAGATCGTAGTTTGACCAAACCCGGTTGGTCAAACCGGCTAGAAACAGAGTCTTAGCCATCGAGGCTTGAACATAAGAATATCACATTCATTTCATGCTATTTCATTCAATTTCTAACATGTGAATTATTAATTCATACGAAAACCCGCTTGACTTAAAGGATATCAAATTAAACTACAATCTCGTATTATAATTTCTAACATGTGAGAAATAATAATATATTGAAAACCTTTTAATTAAATAATTTATTTATTAAAATTTCCCACTTGCTAAATATTACAAAACACGATAAAATGGCAATAACTCAAAACCCGTCACAAGACCAAGGGTGGGACCCACGGCCTGATTTGGGCTGACAAGGACACGGGCCTGGACTGGGCCCACGGGCTGATTTGGCTGTTTTGGCTATTTTTATCGACTTTACTACAAACCGTTTCTTAATATTTTCCCGCATGCTTAACATATTTAAAACCCGTCAAAACAACAACAAAACAATCAAACATCGACACAACCCAAAGACCAAAACCCGGACCTACCATGGACCAACCCAGACCGGTCTGGACCGGGCCTGAACCGGCCTGAACCGGCTGGTTTGGGTCCGGTTTCCAGCCACCTTCCACGGCCACATCACACGGCCACAACAACCACCACCCCAAATTAATTCTAACAACATTTTAATTAACAACATCCATTTTTAACATCCAATTCAACCATCATGCATATTAAAATCATGATGATGAAGAAATCATAAAAATATGTCAAGAACACCAACATGATTATAAATTCATACAACATGATAAAAACGATTACTTATCATGTTACTAATTAAAAACCGTAAATCATAAACAACAACTAAAGTATGTAACATTGATTCGTCGAGTAACTCGGAATCGTTACCTTAGCTAGCAAAATCAATTAGCACCAAAATAAGAAGTATAAAATAAGAAACCCGTCTTCAAATCTTCTCCTAAAATATACGAGTCACCAAACT
The DNA here is from genome assembly GCA_022085475.1 of Heliosperma pusillum. Classification (NCBI taxonomy): domain Eukaryota; kingdom Viridiplantae; phylum Streptophyta; class Magnoliopsida; order Caryophyllales; family Caryophyllaceae; genus Heliosperma; species Heliosperma pusillum. The sequence continues at coordinate 4,479 of JAIUZE010043217.1, read as the reverse complement.
CGTCTTCAAAATCTTCCCTTATAAGAAATGACAAGAATAACTTTATTAGAATTAAAACTTGATTTTCCATAATTAAAGTGTTGAAAACGATTTTGTCGGAATTGGAAATAAAACGTACTTGAAGATGGAGAGCGAAGAGGAGATTCTAGAAATATAAGTTAGGACGGATTTAATTAAGAAATGAAGGTTTTATGATGATTTTGCTCAAGAACGACGAAGAACAAATGAAGAACGACGAAGAACGTTCAAGAACAATGAAGAACGATTAATTTGATCTTAAGTTGATTTGTTGTATAATGAAAAGGTTGTTACTGGGTAATGATGGGAGAGGAGCCGTGTAAATATAGAGAAATATGGAGTCGGGTTTTGAAATTGTTGTTACGGAATTGACTCGCGTTTAATAATTATATTACGGTAATTGATTAAATATTAAGTTAATTAAATATCAAGATATTATGTTATTGTAATCAAAAGAAATGAAAATATCATGGTCTAAGAGAGGTGGAAGAGCCGTGTGAAATAGGTAGAAACCGGGTTTGATTTTGCTCGATTTGCGTAATTTAAACGGACGGATCGATAAAGTAACAAATATCTAAGATATTTGTATTAGTTTAATCGAAACAATTAAAATATCTCAAGTGAGTGGAAAACGATGACATGGGCGTGTGACTCATGCCAAAGTCGGGTTTCGGGTTTGTTTCGGGATTTACGATGGCTCGGGAATAGTTAAATGACGTTCGGTTTAAAACCGTAAAACCTTATTATATATTCCGAATAAATTCCAAATAATTTTATTAAATTACCATAAATTCTAATAAATCTAAATAAAAATAAATTAAAAATATTATTTTTTTTTAAATAAAATTTCGGTCTTCAAAATTACGAGGCGAGTCGGGAAAAGTCAACTAAAGTCAAAGTTGACTAAAAAGTCAAGAAAAGTCAATGATGACTTAAAAGTCAAGAAAGTAAATGACGACTTAAAAGTCAAGAAAAGTCAATGACGACTTTTAAAAAGTCAAGAAAAGTCAAAGACGACTTAAAAGTCAAGAAAGTCAAAGATGACGAAAAACGTGATTTTCATGAAATCTCTCAGAAATTCCAAATACGAACGCGGAATTTCAAAATACGACTCGAAACAATAAATTCTATTTTAAAAACTTAAGTTCTACTGAAAAGTGTTAGTAAATATTTTTACTAGAAAAAAATTGGGTACTTTTCGGGTTGTTACAATCACCCCTCCTTTTAAAAAGTTTCGTCCTCGAAACTTAGAAGAAGGAAAGTAACATATATGTAGGTCTATTTCGAAACTGTTAAAAATATACTTGTAATAAAAATACTGGGTCTTATCAATGGAACGGAGGGTTCTCATCTGCAGTTTAAGAACATCGACGTTCCAAGTCAAAGAATTTAAAAGATACATTTTCGCATCAATAAATGAGAAAACTAGTTATCGAACGTCTCCAATAACAAGTTTCAACACTCCTTGATGGTAAAATACTTGAAATCATAAAACATTTCCAAAAGCTTTTAGTTCAGAAATTCCATAGTAAAAGTAATAACTCTATTATCTATGCCTAAAATTTCTAACTAAAGCTTATAGTAATCTATCTAAGAGAAATGATAATCGATAGAAGGAACGGAAGATTCGAAAGAATAAATCGAATAGAAATAGGAAAGGAAGAAAGATATTAGTCGGAAAAGTAGATCCGTTTATTGATATAAGAATGTCCGAATGAAGATAAGAGCATGAAAACACATCTCCGGACGGTAAAGATATAGGAGTACTTTCTCCAACTAAAGCTTTGAGAGGTAATTTATCGGATAGTCTCATTGAATTAAAGAACAAAGAAGTTCCCGTATAAATTAAACACGGTATTTCTTAAATTGAAAACATACCAGTCACAATGTCTGGTTGAGCATCGGCCTCTGCGCGGCTCATGATGAAAATTCGACCTTTCGGTCTCCCAGAAATAGCTGGTGTAGAAGCTATCTTCCTCCTATCAGGGCATGCATTAGCCTGGTGTGTCGGTTTCTGACAAGCATAGCACACAATTGGCTGGTTGAAACAGCCCATACCGGGATGTCTAGGCATCTTGCACCTAAAACAGATACGACCCTTAAGATCGTTGTTGTTGCTCGGAACGAATGGACGGTTTCTCTGATTTGCTTGTCCACTCTGAAAGTTTCTCCTCTTGTTTGAAAAAGAGGAAGAAAAGGAAGGTCGAGAAATAGAATATAATGGTCTCTTGCCATAAAAATTAGGAGCAACATACGAGGAACGAGCCTCGTCGGCAATCTCCCGAATAGAACTCTCTGCCCATATGGCATCATTGTAAATAGAGACAAAGGAAGTAGCACCCCTACTGATCTTGCCCTTCACCTCAGGAGAAAGCTTTCCTAGGTAAAAGAAAGCCTTGTCTTCCTCCCTCGAAATAAGCCGAGTGGCATAATGAGCCAACTCGTTGAACTTGGTTGTGAACTTCTGAACTGAGAGAACTCCTTGTTTGAAGTCCATGAATTCTTTCAATTTCTGCTGTCTCAATTCATCCGGGTAGAACCTCGCCTCCAATAGTTCCCGGAAACGAGTCCACCCAAAATCGGGTTCCAACTTGGAAGTAGGGCCAGTAAGTGACCACCACTAATCTGCTTCCTTCACTAAGAAGTGGGAAGCAAGACGGACTTTATCCGTATCAAGAACTTCATAAAGAGAAAAGTTCTTCTCCATTTCTCGAATCCATTCAGAAAGTTTGACGGGATCTCCTTCACCATCATAGGTTTTGGCTTGGCTCCTAGATAGTTGTGAAGCAACCCACGTACAACTTCCGTGTCTCTCACGGTCAGGAATAGGATTTGCTTGTTGATTTTGCTGATTTTGAATAATAACCGTAAGAGCTGCTAAGATCGTGTTGTCAATTCTCGGAGGCATCTTGCAAAAGAAAACACAGATTAGTACTTATCATATAGCAAGCACAAAGAGACTACAACATAAATCCTAATCTACCCATCCTACCATTCTATCTCACAAGTTCATTATTTTATTAAGGTCAAGTTATTTATACAAGGGTACACAAACGTGCGTCGGGAGCAAAAATGCTCTGATACCAACTGTGACACCCTCAAATTTGCGGAAAGAAAAAATAATTTAAATACGTAACGAAGGGTGTCATAAATAAAAAGGGTCATTACAAAACGGAAATAATATTATACATAAGAAATATACAAGACGGGAGACATATCTCCCGTATAAATACGGAAATAAAAGAGTGTATAATAATATACAATCTAAGAACCGAATATAGGTCCAAGGTAAATACTTCGCTCGCTAGCTCGTCAATGTACCTCAAATATGCATCACCACCTGTTCGACCGCATTAAATATAAACACGGAAGCCACAGTCAGTGGGAGTAACTCCGAGTTCTCCCAGCCACGAAATGTCGAGTTTAATGAAACATGAATAACATAAAAGCAATGTATATGGAAAATACAAAACTTAAACATATATGATATGCTTTTCATGTTATGAAACAGATAAATAACAAATAACCTAGCATGTGAAAGCTATCATGTGAAACCGATAATAAACTATAACTCGAGGTAGGGAAGCTGGTATGCTAGCTCAGAGGTTCCTCTCAGAAACATGGCCGTGATACACTCAAACCCTAATCAACACGTAATCATGTGAATCAGTTAACAATCGGTAATCCAAACTATATCAATCCTAGCCGGCTTGCATCTCACCTTCTAGAACTCATAGAATCATACAAACATGAAAGACCAATACTTCTACAAACAGGCATAAGTTCTTAGTAACGTCAATAGAAGACTTCTGTAACTCGAGTCTATACCACGAGGTAGGATATACTTAAATATTTAGGCTCAGTGGTCACGCTAATGACATGGCCAAAATACCAAGCACACATCTGGGCTCAGCGGTTACACTAATAACATGGCCCAGATCCAAAGCACATATCTTAGCTCAGAGGTTACCCTAATAACATGTCCAAGATACGACTCAACCCTAAACCTAGACTGCGCAGACCTAGAGAAATGCGAAGATCCATCGCATCCAAGACCCATGATACAATCACATGAGTACCCCTAAGAAGATCCATCAAAGGGGTGGCTAGTACTAAAGCTGGCTCCATTTCCCAAAGTGGAAACCATGGCAGCCATGCCCCGACTTGAAGATCCATCAAGCCGGGAACACAAAAGCTATCAAGCGGCAAACTCCATATGCTCGTTAACGATAGTACGGCCTATCAATGTCATGGTCCAAGATACTCATTTAGAATTAGAATGGTCAAGACGCCATATACTCATAATTATCTATGGGTACTTAGTCAACACGACACCAACCATATAATCAAACAGTCACAGGGAAAACTTCCTATCATGTAACTAATTGCATATAAATCATATTCAAATATCATATCGCCTCATATCTACTAAGGCTCATTCATTCATTCATTAAATAAACC
>JAIUZE010043208.1:0-11303 GCA_022085475.1 Heliosperma pusillum | reverse complement strand
TTGTGTTGTTGTTGATGGATGTTGTTAGTTGTTAATTGATATGAGAATTGATGGTTTGTGATGATAAATGAGGATTTTTGTTGTTGATAACATGTTGGTTTTGATCGTTCCTGAATCCCGTGAAGGACGCTGGCTGCGTCGTGGCACGCAGGCTGCGTCGTGGGACGCTGGCTGCGTCGTGGGGGTTATGAAAGATTTTAGTAGAAATCAAATGATTGAAAATGTTGAGGTGTAACTTGGGTAAATTGCATTCTCTTGAGGATTTGGTTTATTAGTAGAGTTAGTGATGTCGAATTCTTGTAGATCTTCCTGCCAACTTTATTTTGATCTTCCTATCCCAACGAGTTCGATTTGTTTCTTTTTTGCGTGTTTTGTATATATTTTGTTACCCTGAATTGTGTGTGAATTGTGCGAGTCGCTCTATTGATAAGTGAATATTTGTATGGTTTTAACCCCCAATTTAGCTCGGTTTTGTATGTCATTTGTGCTTTGTTGAGCCACTTTATGAGCTAATATCGTCTTCTAGGCGAATTCCTGTGCTCTAACCTGTTTTGTAGGAAAAGTGACGTTTCTACGCCCTTTTTACTATATTCCCGAGCATTTGCCTAGAACCCGACGATTTGAAGAAGCAAGCTTGACCAAGTGAAAGGCATTTCAAGAAGGTTCACTAATTCGAAAGACAGAAGAAGCAAAGACAGTTTCGTAGTTGTCGGAAGATCAATCAGTTAGGCGAAAGAAATCATCGCTTTACATCAAACCCTATCAACAAACCCGACTCAAGAGGTCAAGGGGGATGTTGGAAGTCAAGTCAAAGCAAAGGAAGATGAAACGTTAGTCAAGAGCTTCCAGAAGACCACATACCCGATCGGGTAAGTGTGTACCCGATCGGGTAAGTGTGCTGATCCGAGCATGACGGATTCTTCTTCCTATTTTTGTCCTATGTGATTAATGCCCGACCTCTTCTCCACGAAACCCTAATACTATAAATAGATGCTCTAGCCCCTCATATCATATCATCTCATCTCACACAATCTCTTCACACAACATCTCTTCTCTTCTTTCTTTAGATTAGTTTTTCTTCTTTCTTAGTTTAGTTTAGTTTTAGTTTTCTCTAGTTTAGTTTAGTCTAGTTCTAAGTTTTCTTCCATTGTAGTTGTTCTAGTTGTAATTGGAATTCAAGTTTCCGGGTTTGCATTTCCTATTCAAGTTCTTGTTCCATTTCAATCTTTGCTCATCCTTTTCGGTAATCCTTGTTCTTGCTTTTACATTATAGTTTCATTTTCTTTTCGTATTTCCTTTATCATGTTTACCATTCTTAGTTTTATAATCTTAGTTTCCCTTTCATTGTTAATCATGCATAAGTAGTCACCTTTCTAGGGTGTAGGATAGCCATGTTAGATTAATTAAAAGATGATAATTGGATAAAAGAAATTGTGCCTTTAAAACGTTGTGTCTATGCATGTTTGGATTGTAACGATAGTTAACAATTTATGGCCGGAAATAATCGACTAAAATGGAATTCTTTTCCAAGGTAGAGATACGCGAATTGAATAGACAAAGCATGACATGGTGGATTAAGACCTAGTAAATCGCCTAAAAAGCCTGCTAGACCATCTGATTTATGATTGTAATGAACACATCATTCTTACGAACTCGCAATGAATTATTTGCATATCTTAAATCCAATTTCTCCAATATGTCAATCTACATGTGTGAACCTATTTCCCTAGATTGTTTTCTATATCGAGTCATTAATTATTGTTTCAGTTTTCTAGCATTAATAATAACCATTGTGACAATCATACAAGTTGAAATTCTAATCATATCTTTTCACAAGTATCTCCCGTCTCCCCGAGATCGACCCCTTACTTCCCTAATTACATTAATTTGTTGTTAGCCTAGTCTGGGTTATTTATCTTTGATTAGGGTACGCGAAAACCCTGTCAAATTTTGGCGCCGTTGCCGGGGAGCACGGTTTTGTTTATTTGTGATTAGTAGAGTTTTACCTTGTTTTTTTTTCTTTTTTTTTTTTTTGTCTCGAGGAACACTTGTTCCTTGCGATTTTTCTCACCTTTTCCTTGTAGTATAGTGACTCTTTTCAGGTAATAGGAATATTTTCTTTCAAAGGGTTTGCTTTATTTTCTCTCAATGACTATCTATTTCCAACCTCCACAATGCGAGAATGAGCCTTTCCATGAATACCTCGACCGATTTTATAGCTATTCTAACCATATTATCTCTCTTGGGTAAACCCTTGATGAGACCTATATGAGGAATGTCGTGATTCATGGAATGCTCATTAAGTGTCGTAGCCTGGCTATGCAATTGAGTGTTGGAAGTTTTTATCAGAAGAGAGGAAAGGAACTTTGGATTTTCTTGGACTTTATGGCATCCCAATCTCAGGATGAAACGCATCGGCGGTTGGAAATCCAAGAGCAAATCAATGAAATCAGGGCTCAACTTCAAATACTCAAAGGGCAAAAGGAAGAACCCACGTTTAAAAAATGTCAGCCAATCAATTTTCCTTATGCTTTTTCACCCCCATGTGAGTCTATTTTCTCCTATGCTTTTTCAGCCCCCTCATGTGAGTCTAATTCTCCCCAATCATATGAATTAATAGATGACGATGATGATGGTCCAACCTTTTCTATTGAAAGTCACTCTAGTGTCGTTCCATTTGACAATTTTGAGACCCCCATTATTGATATTGACCATATGGTAGTCGAGACTTTAGACAAGGATGTTGTTAAGCCCATTTGTGACTCCTATGGAGGGTCGTTGATTGAGTCATCAGATTTCTTTCAAAATCCCTTCGCTAAGGATATTCCAAATTTATTTGAAAATGATACCGGGTTTTGTGAACCTAGCCTTGAAATTAAGTGGGATCAACCACCCATTTTTGATTCCCAATCCTTTGATTCACCCTACACCCAATTAGACTCCACTAAGGATATTTTGGGAACTAATTGTTTGTTCCATGATCTTAAACATTTCACTCCATCTCTCACTGGCGAGTGGAGCAGTTCAGTGGTCATCTATGAAGTTTTTCATGCGCACAATGATAAGATATATCAATTCTTACCTTCAATATTTCATGCCTATATCTTGTCAATTGCTTACATATGTTTTTGTATAGCTCATGCGCAGGTATATGATCGACTTCTAAGGGCATTGACATGCTTTTTAAGGCACAAAGAATAATTTTCATTAATAAAGAGTCTAGTAAGACATTTAAATTGCGCTTCTCGGGAGGCAACCCGTGTTCCTTTTCTTTTTGCATTTTTATTTTTGTATTCCCTTTTTCGTTGTTAGGATTTATTTTGCAGATGAAAGAGTTTTTGAAGAATCTATAAAGACCTTCCTTGTCAAGTCCAAAAGACTAGCTTGGGGGAGTCCGCGCTGACTAGTAAGCTTCACTCTTCTTTCATTTTTCCTTTTCCCCATTAAGCATCTCATTGCATATTTTGTCTTTGTGCTCACATTGAGGACAATGTGATGTTTAGCTTGGGGGAGGGATTGCATTTTCCCAATTTGCATTTTAGTTTATCATTTTTCAAATTTTGAATTAAAGAAAGAGAAGATTTTTGAGAAAATTTAAAAAATTTCTGAACACAATTGAATGCTTTTCATGCTTTGCTTGCTTGTTTACTATGCTATCATGTTACATTTCCCAAACTTAGAGCTTTCAAAAGATAATGATTCAATATTCATTGAATTGTGCATACATGGGGAAGTCTTGTACACAGTAGGCATGGAATGAATCTATAGATGAGTGTGCTTGATCTTGACATTTGACAAGTTACATATATTGTAAGGTAGAACCTCCTTTGTAACACCCCGTAAATTTGGACCGTTATTATATTTTAAAAATAATATTTTAAATCAACTTTAATTTAATATTAATTTAATTGAAATAATAATAATTCGACAAAATATAATTTTATTTTATTTTGAAGTAATATAATTATTTTTGATAGTTTGGAAATGTTTAAAAGTAATTTAAACTATATTTAAACCTTTTTCTTTAATAAAAGAGTATTTCAAAGAAAAGTCGTAAAAATGGGATTTTCTATTCCTTACGGTCGTTGGGTAAATGGGTTAGGATATAGGGCATTGGGGTACTTAATTTTCTAGTAAACTCGTGTTTAAAAACTTTAGTGTTGTCGAAAATCGCGTTTGACGAATAATTCGAATTTCCGTCAAAACGAATCAAAACCGAGTAAAAAAAAAATAGACCAAAACTTCCCTTGACTCTTGACAGCCCCCTTACCCTTTCATTTGTGTTCTAAAACATTCATCATCAACATCAACCAAACCCTAACTTTTTTCTTCCTTTCAATCACTAATTTCATCATAATTTCTTCGTTTCTAGTCCGATTTTCACAAAATTTATATTTTCGGAATCCTCTCTTCAAGATCTACAACCTAGTATGTTTTAATTTCAGTTTTCATTATGTCGATTTAAGATGATTTTGAGCATAATTTCGGTTTTAGTAATTATCATTGTGTTTTTGTTGTTTTTAATAGGTGAAGATTATGAGGATGATATAGGGGACTCCTATATAGTAGAGGATGATGGGTAGCTACTGTTTTTAAGGTTTTCTCAAGGGTTACTTTTGTTTTTTCTAGTTTAAGGTAACTATTCCGAGTTACTCGACGATATAATGTTACATTTGTTATGTGTTGGATGTTATGTGAGTAGTAATTTGTTAGGTTTTATTCATATGAATTATTGTTGTTAAGTTTATTAGTTTTATGGTTATTTCATATGTTTGTAGTGTTGAATTGAATTGATAATGGTTGTGTGTTGTTGGAATGGTTTTGTATCATTGTTGAGACGGGTTTTGGATGGAAAAGGAAGGAGATAGTAGGGCTGCCCAAAACAGCCCCAAAACAGGCCGTGTGTGGGGCGTGTTTGTGGCGTGTTTGTGGCGTGTTTGTGGCATGTGTGTGGCCGGGTTTGGCTGTTGTTCGGGTTGTGTGTTTGAGCCTTTGGTTGATGCTTTGAGTTTGTCCATTGTATATTTGCACAAGTTGACATTTTGGCGTTTTAGTAATTTTTATTGTTATGAGAAATTGTTGGAAATGGGTTAGTTTATATGTTGGAATAATTTTCCTTTTGTTGATAATTTTCACATGAAATGTATTATATGGAATTATGTGTATTGAGTCAAAATGAGTCAAGACTCTGAGCTGGGCCAATATGACCGAATGAGTTTGGTCAAATTAGGTTTAAACCGGTCAGCCCTGATTTGACCAATGACCCGTCGCGGGACTTGGGTCGGGGATTTGTCTTTGGGGTAAGTTTGGATGACTTTGGTTGATAATGAATATTATAAAATGATGCTTAAATATTTATAATTTATATATTGGAAATTAGATGCCTTGGCCATGTTGTTTTGTAATGTTGTATTATCATTTGATTATACTCGTGTGTAGCCTTCCATAAGCGAGGTTGTGATCATTTGTGTGTACAAGTTTGGACTTTTTGCCCTTCTTATTGTTAAGTTGGCTAAAGTATTCACTTGGGACGAGGTCCTAAGTAAATATCTTCGGTCATTGTCATAGATAGGTCATTATAGTCTTTGACGAGTGTATGTTCACGGCTTAATAGCCTTTGTGTTCCCGGCTTGGTGGGTTTATATCCAAGCTGGGGCATGACTTTTCTGCCTATTTTGTGAGTGGATGGTCAGCTTAAGTACTAGCCAACCCTTTGGTGGACTCCTTAGGGTACTCATGTGGTTTTATCATGAGTCTTGGGTGCGGTGGTTTTATCCGCATTTCTCTAGGTCTGCGCAGTCTAGGATTAGGGTTGAGTTGTATCTTGGCCATGTTTTAAATGTAACCTCTGAGCTAAAATACTAGCTTCCCTACCTCGTGGTATAGACTCGAGTTACAAAGTGACTATTGACTGTACTAGGAACTTATGCCTGTCTCTAGATATATTGCCCTTTCTTGTTTGATGATTCTATGAAACATAGAAGGTGAGATGCAAGCCGGCTATGGTTGATAGAGTTTGGATTCCCGTATGATATGTGACTCACATGATAGTGTAGCTTGAGTTGGTCTAGTATTCACATACTAGGACTATATGTTATTTATATTGAATTTCACATGAAAAGCTTGATGGTTTAGCCTTTAAATGGGCTATGTATTATATTTGCTCATATTTATATGCTTTCATGTTATATTAACATGACATTTCGTGGCTGGGAGAACTCGGAGTTACTCCCCACTGACTGTGGCTTTCGTGTTTGTATAAAATGCGATTGACAGGTAGGTGATGCTTATATGGGGTACACGGACGAGCTAGCGAGCAAAGTAACCTTGGAACTTAGATTGGTTCCCATTTTGTAGTGACATGTATGTCACACTTTTAGAGACATATGTCTCCCTCTGTACATTTGTTTTGTATCATTTTGTTCTCCGCTATTTATAGCGATGGTTATGTAAATAAGTTTGTTTAGACCTTGCATGTTTTGACACCTTCTATTAGGATATCTTTATAACAGGTTCAGGTTTTAAAAATTACAGGTTTTTACTCAAATGAACCTATTACAAACATATCCATGCAGTTTTTATTTAGAAATTACGTGTTTAATTTTTCCGCGATTTTTGAGGGTGTCACAGTTGGTATCAGAGCTTATTTGCTCCCAACGCACGTTTGTGCACCCTACTATAAATAACTTGACCTTGAAATAATAAACTTGAGAGATGGGTAGGATGGGTAGATTTAGGACTTTATGTTGTAGTCTCTTTGTGATTGCTATTTGTTAAGTAAGTCTTTGTTAAGTAAGCCAATGTCTTCTTTTGTAAGATGGCTCCTCCAAGAAAAGCTGTAGATAATGCAATCCTACAAGCTCTTACTCAGATTCTTCAGAATCAACAAAACCAACCTGTTCCTGCTCCTCTTCCTACTCCGCCTCCAGAAGGTGCCCCTGGCACTTATACTTGGGTGGCAAATCAATTAACTCGAAACAACACCAAGACGTATGGTGGTGAAGTAGATCCAGTGGCACTCACTGAATGGTTCCGTGAATTGGAGAAGAGTTTTGCCTTGTATGAAGTTCGTGAAGGTGACAAGGTGAAATTGGCTTCTCATTTCCTTGTGAAAGAAGCGGATAGATGGTGGTCTATGACTGGTCCTACTTCTATTCTTGAACCTGGCTTTGGTTGGGATCGCTTTAAGGATCTAGTTGAAACTAGATTCTATCCAAAAGAGCTGAAACAACAAAGACTTAAAGAGTTCATGGAATTGAAGCAAGGAAATCTTTCTGTTCAAGCCTTTACCGATAAATTCAATGAACTTTCTCACTATGCCACTAGACTTGTCAAAAATGAAGATGAAAAAGTTTTCTTTTATCTTGAAAAGCTTACTCCAAAGCTTAAGAGTATGATTCGTAGAGATTCTACATCCTTTGTCTCGATCTACGATGATGCCTTATGGGCCGAGAGCTCTCTTAAAGCTATTGATGAAGAGGCTCGTGCTTCTAGTACATCTCTTGGCAAGAGGCCATTCTATCCTACTCCTAGGCCTTACGTTGTTCCTTCTAGGCCTTATGTTGCTTCTTCCATTCCCTCTTATCCTAATAAGAGAAGGTTTATTCCGAGTGGTCAAGCAAATCAAGGTGCTCGTAATCTATCTCCTAGCAACAACAAAGGACTGAAGGATCGTGTGTGCTACCAGTGTAAGAAGCCAGCACATCCCGGAGTTGGTTGTTTTGATAGGGATAGGCCTATTATATGTTTCTTCTGCAACAAGCCTGGACACAAGGCTAATGTATGTCCTGCGAAGAAGACTGCTGTTGCTACTACACCTGCTACTTCTGAGAGACCGAGAGGTCGTATTTTCTTGATGAGCCGTGCTGAGGCTGAGGCACACCCAGATATAGTCACTGGTACGTTCTTAATATTTAAAGTTCCTTGTTTAGTTTTATTCGATACAGGTGCTTCTTTGTCATTCATATCGATGAAACTCTCCGACAAATTACCTCTTGAATCTTCGCTTGGTGAAAGCACGGATATATCTTTACCTTCCGGTGACATCTTTTCCTGTTCTAATATCTATTCCCATGTTCCTATATCAATATCGGGATCTATTTTTCCGGCTAATCTCTTTCGATTCCCACTTGAAGAATTTGATGTTATTCTGGGCATGGATTGGTTATTTACTTATCATGCTCGATTCGAATGCCGAGATCAAAAGATTATTCTTAAAAGTCCTTTGGGTACTCGTGTATCTTATCAAGGAGTTAGAAAGCAAGCTAGTGTGAAGTTAATCTCAGCTATGAAAATGATGAATGTTTTGAAGAAGGGTCATCAAGCGTTTCTATGCGTAGTGACTACTTCTGATTCTTCTCTTCCTCCTTTGAAGGATGTTCCTATTGTTTGTGAATATCCAGATATTTTTCCCGATGAATTACCCGGAATTCCTCCTGAAAGAGATGTTGAATTTTCCATTGATCTAGTTCCTGGAACTGGACCAATTGCTAAAGCTCCTTATCGTATGGCTCCTTCCGAATTGAAAGAGTTGAGAATCCAACTTGATGACTTGATTGAGAAAGGCTTTATTAGGCCTAGTGCTTCTCCTTGGGGTTCTCCCGTTCTCTTTGTGAAGAAAAAGGATGGTTCTATGCGACTTTGTATCGATTATCGTGAACTTAATCGTGTGACAGTCAAGAACAAATATCCTCTTCCACGAATTGATGATCTCTTTGACCAATTACGTGGTGCTTCTACTTTTTCCAAGATTGATCTTAGATCGGGTTATCATCAAATTCCAGTTCGTGAATCCGATATTCCTAAGACTGCTTTCAGCACGAGATATGGACATTTCGAATTTAAAGTGATGCCTTTCGGATTGACTAATGCTCCTGCTATCTTCATGGATCAAATGAATCGTACCTTTAGTGAGTACCTCGATAAGTGTGTTGTGGTATTCATTGATGATATCTTAATTTTCTCAAAGAATGATGAAGATCATGTCAAAGATCTCCGTATCATTTTAGACATTCTTCGTCGTCAAAAGTGGTTTGCTAAGTTCTCTAAATGTGAATTTTGGTTGCATCAAGTAGCTTTTCTTGGACATGTCATATCCAAAGATGGTATTATGGTAGATCCTGCCAAAATTGAAGCCGTTGTTGATTGGAAGAGTCCGAAAAATGTGACTGAGATTCGAAGTTTCCTTGGTTTGGCGGGTTATTACCGTCGATTTGTGAAAGATTTTTCTAAGATAGCTAGACCGATGACTCAATTGTTGAAGAAGGAGTCTAAGTTTGTGTGGACCGATGAATGTGAGAATGCTTTCCTGGAATTGAAAACTAGGTTGACTACTGCTCCAGTGTTGACCTTACCTGAGGATGGTGTGGACTATGATGTTTATTGTGATGCTTCAAAATATGGTCTAGGTTGTGTCTTAATGCAAAATCGAAAGGTTATTGCTTATGCCTCTCGACAGCTGAGAGTTCACGAGGTGAATTATCCGACTCATGATCTTGAGTTAGCTGCGGTGGTGCATGCCTTGAAGACATGGAGACATTACCTTATTGGAGTTCATTGCCGAATTTATACCGACCATAAAAGCTTGAAATGTATTTTTACCCAGAAAGAGTTGAATATGAGGCAAAGAAGATGGCTAGAGTTAGTGAATGATTATGATGCTGAATTAATTTATCATGAAGGGAAAGCAAATGTGGTGGCCGATGCTTTGAGTAGAAAGACTTGTCACTCTTTGAACACTATCCGTGAATTACCTCATGAATTTATCGTAGAATTTCAAAAGTTAGGGATAAGCCTGGTTGAGAAGGGCTTTGATCATCTTAGTGCCTTGAGTGCAGAACCTGACTTTTACCGTGAGATCCGTACTTGCCTACCTGAAGATGCTACTTTCAAATCCATTCAAGCAAAAATTCAGCTTGGGCAAGCTAAGGATTGTGTGGTGGATAGTGATGGATATCTTCGTTACCATGGTAGGATGTATGTTCCGAATGTAGCTGAGTTGAGAAAGAGGATCCTTGTTGAGGCTCACCTTTCTCCTTATTCTGTACATCCTGGTGGTGACAAGATGTATAAAGACTTGAGATTACAATTTTGGTGGCCTAGAATGAAGATTGATGTCCTAGATTATGTTAGCAAATGTCTTACCTGCCAGAAAGTGAAAATTGAGCATCAGAAACCCGGAGGTTTGCTACAACCTTTGGATGTTCCTCTTTGGAAATGGGAGTCCATTGCCATGGACTTTGTGATGGCTTTACCTAGAACTACTGGTGGAAAGGATGCTGTTTGGGTAGTTGTAGATCGACTGACCAAATGTGCTAGATTTATACCGATCAAGGAAACATGGAATTTAAATGTTCTAGCTGGTGCCTATGTGAAAGAGATAGTACGCTACCATGGAGTTCCTAAAGATATAGTTTCAGACCGAGACCCTAGATTCTGTTCTCGTTTCTGGAATGCTTTACAAGAAGCCATGGGTAGTAAGCTACTAATGAGTACCGCTTTTCATGCCGCTACAGACGGACAGACTGAGAGGACTATCCAGACATTAAAGGATCTTCTCCGAGCTTGTGCCTTAGATTTTCATACTTCTTGGGAGAAATGTTTACCTCTTGTTGAATTCTCCTACAACAATAGCTATCAAGCCTCTATTAAAATGTCACCTTATGAAGCTTTGTATGGTAGGAAGTGTCGTACTCCTGTTTGTTGGGATCAAGTCCAAAATGCTCATGTGTTAGGACCCGATTTGGTGACTGAGACCGTCAATCAGGTTGTGACACCCTCAAATTTGCGGAAAGAAAAAATAATTTAACTAAATAAAAGATGAGAATACATAACAAAGGTGTCTTAAATAAAAAGGTTCATAACAAAAAGGAAATAATATTATACAAAAAAAATATCCAAAACGGGAGACATTATTCCCGTTATAAAGACAGAAATAAAAGAGTGTATAATAATATACAATCCTAAGAACCGAATATAGGTCCAAGGTAAATACTTCGCTCGCTAGCTCGTCAATGTACCCAAGTATGCATCACAAACCTGCCAACCGGATTAAATATAAACACGGAAGCCACAGTCAGTGGGGAGTAACTCCGAGTCCTCCCAGCCACAAAATGTCGAGTTTAATGAAACATGAATAACATAAAAGCAATGTATATGGAAAATACAAAACTTAAACATATATGATATGCTTTTCATGTTATGAAACAATTAACTAACATATAACCTATCATATGAAAGCTATCATGTGAATCTGTTAACAATCTATAACACGAGGTAGGGAAGCTGGTATGCTGGCTCAGAGG
>JAIUZE010043168.1:0-12255 GCA_022085475.1 Heliosperma pusillum | reverse complement strand
ATTAGTGGGGGATAATGGGTTTTAATGACGGTTAATCTTTGTTTGTTGGGTTGATTTGTTGATTAATTATCTTTCTTCCAACTTATGCATACCACATGTTTGATGAAATGCTTGCTTGACAAACTTGCAAGATTCATGTTTATTTTACATTTCCGTACGATCGAAAGCCTCGGAATATGTTAGGATTTGTATATAGTTGGTATATCGACCTTGTGTACGCGAGAGCTAGCTTGGTTCGGCATATGGGAGGGATTATAAGATCGAGAGCCTAAATCCATCGCGCCCAAGTTTGACTACCCATTAACTATGAACCCGACTCACTAGAACCCAAATTAACAATTTGAACCCACCGATGCTAGACTTTCCTTGTATTGCTTGTTATTTGATTATCTTAGTTTAGTCTTACTTTTGCATTTACTCAATGTTCTTAGATTAGTTTCAAATCCACTTCTATTTCGTGACACCGCTTGAGCATAGCTAGTCGAGACTTTGCATATCGAATACCCACCGTCCCTGTGGACCGACCTTGACTTGCCACCGTGCTAGTCCTTGTTATAAATATCGTTTGACACATCAAAACGACGCGTGTCAAAATGGCGCCGTTGCCGGGGACGGTGCAATTTATTTGATTTGCTTTCTAGACTTTTCTAGTTGTGCTTGTTTGTCTTGAGGAACTTTGTTTCTCAAGGTTATTTCTAACCCTTTTATTTAGTGTCTTTGTTTGTAGTTTTCTTTTATTTGCATAATCTTCAATGATGACACAATCTTCAATGATGACACAAAGCTTTCAACAAGAAGAGTATGGGCAAGGTGAAGCTTGTGGCTATGACTCCCATGAGTGTAGAGGGTTTTGTTGAGCAAGATAATATATTCCTTTCCTATATCTCACATAATGAAAGTCCAAGCTACTACCCCGTCTCTTCTAATGAAATACCCCATGTCCAACCTCCACAACAACAACAATTCCAAATTACTTACAACCACCCACAAAATCAACTACCCTTCTTCCCACAACAAGTTGACAACCATGAACTTGATGAGCAAAGTCTAATCTTTCAACTTATTCGAATGAAAGAAGAATCCCAAGCAAGGGACATGGTTCTCAATGAAATTGTAGCCCATGGGAGAATGTTGGCTATTAAATTAGCTGAATTGCAAGCCGACCAAGAGCTTGATGAAGAACGAGAGGAAAATGGAAAGATGGATAACAATCAGACATTTCCTCTTGCTTCTTGCCACGCACCCTCAACAAACGATATGGGAAAGAATTATGATTCCCCTTGGGGAGGAGTTTTGATAGAGGATGATAGTGAAGATGATGATGAGTATATGCTTAATTGTGTAGAAAGTGTTTTGACTCCTTCATCTCCTCTTTCTTGTGTGACAATGAGTCTTTGTTCCATTGAGTTTGATGATACTGGGGCAATGGAGAGTAGTGAAATAAAAGATTCGAGTGAAACCTCCCTTTTTGATGATGCATTTTCAAGGGAAGAGGAGTTAAATGATAATGGAGAAATGGAGGATGCGGTAATAGAAAACTTGAATGAATTTTCCCTCGTTGAAGACTCAATCTCTAGTGAGGATGAATGTGAACCGAATTATGAGCCAACTACTCTTGCTCCCCCTACTTGGGATGTTTATAATGATGTTGAGGAAGACCCTCCGCTTGACCTTTCTTTTATAACCCATGAAGAGGGTTTGTGTGTCATGGAAACTTGTGAAGGTGAAAGGAGAACTTTTAAGCCCCCAAAAGAGCATGAGTCGTGTTTTCTACCTTTTATTGACAAAGGTTGTGACTTGATTGGTATTAAGCACCAAAAAGGCCTAAGTGTCGTGGACAAGTTGGATTGGATATGGGTCTACTTTGTATCGAAATGGAAAAAGCCTTACTTGTGCTTGTTCGAAGCTTACGCCCAAGCCTTTGATCGATTATTAAGAGCATTAAGTGGCATGGACAATGTCAATGAACAATCGTTCCAACAAAATCCGCTACTTGAGTGAGTTTGGTGGAGTCCTCACCATAACCACCGTTTGTATATATTCTTTCACTTACCTTTGCATTGCATCTTAGTTCTTTTTATCTTAGTTCTCCTTTGAGTCTTAGAGGCTATGCCTCGAATGGTTTGGGGAGGTTAAGATTGTACCTCACTTAGTTGCATATTAGGTGTCATGTTTAGACTTTTTGTGGTTGGTACCCCCATGAGGGGCCGGTGTCTTAGCTCATTACCGCCACAACGAGACTCCAAAAGATGACATTTAGTTTAGCTTGCATTCACTTAGATCATGCACTTTGTATTATATCACTTTGCATTTAGTTTTAGGAATATTGATTAGTTCATGCATTTCATATAGAATTAGTTCGTTTGCATAACTAACCCTCTTGTATATATTGTTTATTTTGTGAATATTCATCAAAAAATCAAAAACCCAAAAACAAGTTTTTAGTTTTCAAAACATTTAAAAAGCACAAAAACATGCTCTTTCCTTTTTCGAAAAACATTTAAAAACCCAAAAACATGCTTTCTTTACTTTCAATAATTTCATTTCATACATTGGGGACAATGTATGTTCCTATGTGGGGGATGAGAAATTATTATGATAATTTGAAAATTTTGAAAAATTCCAAAAACATGTCTTTCTTTTGCATTTAAAATCATTCAAAAATCCAACAAAAAAAATCGAAAAAGTGAAAAATCCTAAAAGTTAGCTTGTATCTTAGTTTGTATATATTTGCATTGTTTTCTTCTAACCTTCATACATAGGTCCGCTACACATCGCTAAGAAACTTATTGAAGGGATTAAGAAAACCGCCATGGTATGATCGCTCATATTCATTCCCCTTCTTTCTTTCTCTACTTCTTATCATTTGAGAAGATTTGGAGGAGTTTGTTGATGATTGCGGTGTGGATTTTGAGGGATTGGCGGTTGTGTTACTTATGTGCTGTTAGGAGGTTACATAAGATTGTTTGTCACGTAGTTATTAGAGCATTTGCATTAGCTTTGTATATATGTTGCTTAGTACTAGGTCATGGCATTTAGTTGCATTTAGGAAACTTTGCGAATTGCCCAATTTAGAAACTTGACAAGCTTGGATAGGCCTTTGTAGATACTTTCTTTGCTTAGCACTTTGCCTACTAAAATGGATTTTGAAACACCCTTTAATGTGTACTTTTAGTGTAAATTTTGCACTGTTTCATAGAGCCTAATCAAGGGCATGCATTTACCATCTTGACCACCCCTATGGCGTGATAATTCCTTGGTGAACACTTTCCTAGGTGACTCTCGGGATCGTGTAATTGTCCAATCATCACACTTCATCACATTTTACAAAAAGGAAATCTTTTCCATCACAAATACAAAGAAAATTGAGTTCGAACAAATTGAAAAAGAAAGCTTGAAATTTTGCATTATTTTTACCTTAGTCCTAACTTAGGGAGTGCATATGGAGACTTCTAGGTTCTTCTAGAGTACCCTCACTACATATGGGGTCGCTCTCAATGTCGCTTCGACGAGGATTTGCCTATTGTTGGTCTCCGCCGCACACCTTTCGCTAGACTACCTTGCTCTCAAAAGGCACCCAAGTCAAGCTAGAAATCAAAACAAAAAGAAAAAATACAAAAAAAATACAAAAAAATCAAATAAGAACTCAAACATCTCATTTCCTTACATATTTTATGATTACATTTGCATTACATGGCCAAGGGGGGACAACTCTTCCTCCCACTCAGGTGGGAGGCGGAATTCCGATCCTACAGTGTCTTTTAACACCATGGGGACCTCGCTCTCCATTCCGCCTTATCACCCTTGACAAAGCATTCTAGTGAACGTGAACGAGTACACTAATTTTACACATTGAGGAGGTGATTCATATATATATTCTTAGGCTTAGTTCTTTGTAAAACTAGTAACTACAAAGAGATTTTCATGCTTGAATCGTTTCCATTTTGGATGAATCCCGGCACATGGATGAGGCATGTTGTTATTTACATTTGTTGATGCATTCTTATTTGTTTTGTGTGCTTTATTGATTAGAATGCATCGGGATTTTGGCAAGACCCCACTTGCCTTGCAAGAAGGTATCCTACCTCATGGATACCTTGTTGTGAGTTGAAGGGACATAGCAAGGCCCGTTAATTGCCTTGTATCGGTTAGATTTTTAGCATAGTTAAATAAGGGTCGTGACTTTGTTCATCCTTACTCGGGACGAGTAAGGGTTTGGTATGGGGAGATTTTATATAGTGTCATTTCACCCTACTTTTCCACCTCTTTTTGCCTCGTTTTTCTTGCCTTTAACGCTCCCTAAGAGCGTTTCTACGTGTTTTACCTTCATCTAGCATATTTCTCGCTTTTATCATGTTTTTGTAAATAAACCGTCATTTGGGGGCGAGTTCTACCCAATTTTGATCGACAAAAGAAAAGGTACATAACACTGAGGGCCCACGTCATGTCCTAGGGGACCCCACATACCATTGGGGCCCTACTTGGCGTACCCGAGTCATCCCGAGTCAAGGCGAGCTATACCGAGAGAAGTTGACAAAGTTATATCAAAGGAACAAGGAGGAAAGACTTTTCACGGGCGTGAAGTACATCTCATTGTCCTGAGATTCCTTCCAAAGAATGATGATTTTCGAGCAACACGGCTCACGGTCGTGAAACACAACTCACGGTCGTGAAACTCAGCTCACGGTCGTGAAACTCAGCTCGCAATCGTGAAACTCAGCTCGCGGTCATGAAACATGTTTCACGGTCGTGACTTAGTTGGGAATTTTGGACCTGCTACTTCCACATATCTCACGACCGTGACTTGCATCTCACGGTCGTGAAACCCTTGTCACGGTCGTGGACACCTTTCACGGTCGTGACTCATTCAGCCCACTTAATCTTTCGAATCCCATCTTTCCTCCATTTTGTAAACCTATAAATAGATCCTCTTGTGTAATTAGAGGGCACGAAACCCTAGACGCAAAATTAGTTAGATTAGATTAGATTAGTCCTCCTAATTAGTTTAATCTTTCCTCAATTACTCTTTAATTAGTTTTAGATCTAGTCATGTAATTGGATTTCTTGGTTTTGTACTTGAAGATTGGTGAGAAAGTCTTCTCCTTTATTCAAGATTTCCTATTTTATTGTTCATCTTTTGCCTTAATTAGTTGGTATTGTTGGAGTAGGTGTCCTCCACAATAGTGCGCCACATAATAAATCTTATTAAGGAATATAATTGGGATATTTATTGACTATATATATATAATTAGTCAATTGATTAACGTATTTCAATAACGGTTGGCTGACTAGAGTTTGACGTTATTGTCGTTTGACGGCGGTGATCAACTGATCCCTTTCGTTCACACCTAAAGGATGAAATCCAAATAGTAACTAATTATTTGTATACGATACAGTTAATTAGTACATTACATATATTAGATATGTACGAGAGTTAATTATTAGAAATTGAGTTAAGAACTCAAATTCGATTAAACTTATTTTTCAATTATGCGATAATTGACTAATAAATTTATATCTTATTTTAATACGATTAAATAAGATTTAACTTAATAATTAATCGTTAAATTACTAAGTTAGTTGAGGTTTTGAGATAGAGGTAATTAGTTAATTATATTTACAAGGAGTTGTAAAATAAATTAACTAAGCATTGTGGGACCCATTATATATTGATATAATGGTAAAATATTACTTAAAATGTTAAGTACATATTATTTATTTAATTGAGTCATATAATTGTTATATGATCAAATTAACAATTAATTATACAAGATAATTAACCATATGATCAATAAGTATTTGTGAGACAAATATCAAAAATCAATATGGATCAAACTAGGCCATAATGGCCGGTTATATTGTAGTTACAAAGGTGATGATTGTTGTTCTTGTTTACACTCTTTAGTTACCAATTGAAAGTGACATAACAAGTAGGATACAATCATCACTCATACTACAACACTCCACCTTAATGCATGTGATTAAAATAAGCAAAATGAGAGCCTTGTGATGCTCATATGGACCGGCCATATTGCCTATAAAAGGGCAATATGGTTGATCATTTTAGTTGTTCATTCATGCTTGTTTTCCTTACTTCTCTCAAAACTCATCTTCTCTCTAAAAACTCTCAAATACTAATATTTACTAAGTATTACTAGTGTAGTAATATAGCCATGATATTAGTAGTATAATATCTATCTTATTATCTAGTTAATAATAAGGGTAGATTATTTGGGTTCATCTTGGTGCAACTTGAAGGAGGTCTTCTAGTTTGGAGATTTCTTGTTCATCCATATTATTAGCTCAAGAACAACAAGAAGGTGTTCTTGTTGTGCCCATATTATTTCCATATCAATGTGAGGAAATTTCTTCTTTTATATAAATGTCCTTATATTTGCATGCATGTTACATAGATCATTATATACTAAATTAACAAGTAATTTAGCAACTAATTAGAAGAGTCTAATTAAGGTCTATGGACTTTCATGTGGTATCAGAGCTAGCTTGTAGCATGCATGTTCATTTTGGACATTTTTATTAAAGTTATAAGATAACTAATAAATCAAAGATTTTGAGTTAAAATACGATTCTGACAAACATTTTGGTTCATGTATACCTACTGACCTCAAAATGTTTGTGGTCAAATTCGTGATTTTAGGGATTAATTTGCTATTTATTTTGATTTTTGGCGTTTAAACCGAGTTAACATGCATTTTATGAGTTAAAAGTTAACTAAAAATAGTTGCATGTTGATTCTGGCCATGAAATTTTAATATGATCTCACATGCATTTTTTACATATTGTATGTAAAATTTCGTGACTTTTACATATGTATGCACCCGTGTTTATTGATTTTTATACGAATAAAAGTCGATTACTATGAGATTATATGTTCATAAAATTGTGAAACGTCCATTTGGTCTTGAAAACGTTTATGACATTTAATCTGATGTGATACTCTTGGTGAAATTTCTATTTTTTACTGTTTTACTATATCTAATGTTTTTGATTTGATAACAATTAATACAAAGCATTTGTCCAAAAAATTGCATTTAAATTTTTTAAGAAATGCTTGTCATTTTTAAGTTCCTGGACTTGTTCCAGAATGTACAAAATTTTTGTTTTCAAATTTTATGATGTTTATATTTTATTGTGGTTTTATTTCATAATTGTTATGATTAAACCGTAATATTTAGCAAATGAAATCAAATCGATCTAATTAATGACCAACAAAATTAGTAGTGACTAATTTTGAGTTCTTAATCAGTTTAGTTAATTAGTTTGAATTTAAATGAGATTTAAAAGTTGATAGTGATTTTTAATGGTTAAAAATCAGTAAATCCCGGAAAAATCGAGCTACAATGAGCATGAATTGTACTTAGGACGATTTTGGCATGAATTTGCAGCAATTTATTTTATTTATGTTTGAATGAATGAATGTCATTTATTTAATAATTTATGCAAAGTTTGTACCTAGTATGGCCTAGTTATTTTTATCGTTATTACCCGTAATGTAAGGGAATAACGGTTTGGTTGTAATTTTATCGATCTCGTATCCGCGGTTTGTATATTTTAATAATTTTCATTTAATAGAATAATGTTATAATAGGGAATTTGGATATTTGTATATGTTGTAATATTTTTATGGCAAGGAACGGGGACTCCCTCCAAAGGTACGGTGCCATTTGAAGGTGTTCCAAGTGAAGAGGCAAGGGACCAAGGAGTTGGTTTCCGAATTTGTAACTATCTAGTTAATTTTGATTAGCTAGGTGGCCATACTAGGATTTTATTGTTGTTTGATTGCTTGCTTTATTTCCGCTCATGCCAAAATCGTCACACATGCATTTAATTTACCGTTATTGTCAATTCAACGTTATTCACAATTCACCGACTTAGTTCACTTATAGGAATCAATAACTAAATTGAAAAGATCTCTCACATGTTTAAAAATTGAGATTAGCCTTACCAATTAGTAACACCTATGAATCCCGTGTTCATTAGGGCTACCACGCTCGTGGGTCCCTTTTTACCTCGGGTAAGTAGGGTGATACGATCACAAGCTAAAATTGGATTGGACTCAACGAGATAAGAGTTATCTTGGGACTAGGAGATGGATTTAGTTGAAATCCGTCAACCAAGAGTTCTAAGGGTAGAATTAGTCAAGTAATGACTTACCATTTCTAGATAAAGGTAGCATGCGATGACTATTTTTATTTAAAAATGGGTCTTGGAATCATTTATATAATTTAGTGAGAGGTCATTATATGAATGCTAAACTTGTTAAAATGTTTTCCAAGTAAATTAACAATGAATGTTTATATATTTCTTTTTGTTGTAGTTACCATATTCGCATAATGTCGACATCATCAAACGTTGCAACCTGGGGTAAGGACTCATGGTTGAGGTCCGTCATGGACAAGTGTGTCCTTAAGGATGACGGAAGTAACTTCGTTGAATGGGAATCAACGATCAAGAGCGCCGCGTTATCCGATAACGTGCTTCGCTACTTGGTCGAAGAGCCCCCAACCGAACCCGCGCCTAGATCGTCCGCGGTGGTTCGGGCCGAATATGACCTTTATTTGAAGGTTGCTAATGACGTCAAGAATGTCTTGATTTGGTCAATCTCACCCAAACTCAAACTCCAATTGATTTCTCTTCAATGATATGATATTCACGAGGATCACTTCGATGTTTTCGCAAGCCCCTCAAATTCTCCAATATGAGGCGATTACGAAATTCTTTGACACTAAGCTTCAAAGGGGCCAAAAAGTTGGCCCACACGTGCTCAAAATGGTTGAGCACGCGGACACCTTAGAGCGGCTAGGGTGCAAAATTCCGAAGAATTTGGTGGTGGGTAAGATCCTTCATTCACTCTCACCTAAGTTCACCCAATTTAGGGTGAACTATAACATGAATGGCATGGACAAGAGTTTCATGAACTCCATGCACTCCTCACCCAAGCGGAGAGGGACATGGAGGCTAGTGGGAGTGAACCCAAGGATGTTCTTTCCATGAAAATGAAGAACATGAACCTTGGGGTAAGGAAGGACAAGGGAAAGGGTAAGACTCTTTTCAAGAAATCCGGCAAGGGAAAGGCAAAGGTCTTTTATAAGGCCAAGCCCAAAGTCAACAAACACGCGGAGGCGGATTGCTATTATTGTAATGGCAAAGGGCATTGGAAACGCAATTGCCCCAAGTACTTGAAAGATAAGAAGGACGGTTGTGTGACAACGTCAGGTAAAATTCTTTCATCAATCTATATGATAGATATTAACTTTGCTAGTACATCTTCTTGGGTATTTGATACCGGTTGTGGTTCTCACCTTTGTAATCATGTACAGGGGCTGAGGGACGCACAAGCACTAGCCAAGGGTGACGTGGACCTACGCATGGGAAATGGAGCTAAGGTAGCCGCAGTTTCCGTGGGCACCTACGTTCTTCTTTTGCCTAATGGTTTAGAGTTGTATTTAAATAATTGCTATTATGTACCAACTCTTACCAAGAACATTATCTCCATTTCCGTGTTAGACATGGAAGGAGTTTCATTTTGCATTAAGAACAACTGTTGTACTTTTTCACTTAATGAAATGGTTTATGGCGAGGCCATTTCTATTGGAGGTATTTATGTTCTAGATATTGCAAAAAAGAGGTCTATCATATAGAAAACAAGAAGCTCAAAACAGGTGAACCTAATCAATCATACCTTTGGCATTGTCGTTTAGGGCACATAAACGAACGACGCATAAAGAGACTTGTTTCATCTAAAGTACTCAAACCATTCGAGTACGAATCTTATGGCGTATGCGAATCTTGTCTTCTAGGCAAGATGACTCGTGCTCCTTTTACTGGAAAAGGAACACGAGCAAGTGAAGTATTAGGACTTATACATACGGATGTATGGTCCAAGACTATCCGAGCTAAGAGGTTGTTATCACTACTTCATTACTTACCGACGACTGAGTAGAATGGGGATTATGTCTACGTGATAGGCAAAAAGTGATGCTTTTGAAAAATTCAAAGAATTTCAAAATGAAGTAGAAAACCAATTGAATAAAAAGATTAAAACCCTACGATCCGATCGTGGTGGTGAATACTTGAACAATGAATTTGATTCACACCTAAAAGATTGTGGTATAGTATCACATTGGACTCCTCCTGGAACACCTCAATTAAACGGTGTCTCCGAAAGGAGAAATCGAACTTTATTAGATATGGTTCGATCTATGATGAGTCTAACAGAGCTTCCTGATTATTTTGGGGTTTTGCTATCTTATCTGCAATATTTTCACTAAATCGAAGCCCGACTAAAGCGGCAAACAAGACTCCATATGAGATATGGACAAGAAAAGTCCCTTATTTGTCATTTATGAGAATTTGGGGATGCGAGGCTTTTGTTAAGAATAAGTCTGACGATAAACTCGCACCCAAATCTGACAAATGTCTTTTGTAGGATATCCAAAGGAATCACGTGCTTATTACTTCTATCAATAAACACCGGAGGACAAAGTGTTTATGTCTCGTGATGCCGGTCTTTTTAGAAACTGATTTTATTTCTAAAAGACAGAGTGGGAGAAAATTTGAACTTGATGAGTCCAGAGCCACAAACCGAAAAGGGACGACGAGGAAATCGTTCCGTCTTCGTCTGGCACGGTCATTATTCCTTCGGAACCTAGGAGGTCAAGCAGAATTAGTCATCAACCTGATAGATACCTTGGTATTATAGAGGGAGGTGATGACTATAATGTGTTACTTTTTGAAAGTAACGAACCTACTACCTACAAAGCAGCCATTTCTAGTCCCGACTCAAAGCTATGGCTAGGAGCCATGCAATCCGAAATGGATTCTATGTACGACAATCAAGTATGGCACTTGGTTGTTTTACCTAAGGAGGTAAGACCTCTTCAGTGTAAGTGGATCTATAAGATCAAAAGTGGCATAGACAAACATAATGATGTTTATAAAGCTAGATTGGTGGCAAAAGGTTTCACCCAAGTTCATGGTCTTCACTATGACGAAAACTTCGCCCCAGTCGCCATGCTTCGATCCATAAGGATTATCTTAGCGGTTGCCGCATTTCATAATTATGAGATTTGGCAAATGGATGTCAAAACCGCCTTCTTGAATGGGATTCTAGAAGAGGAAGTGTACATGACACAACCTGAAGTTTTTGTGGATCCATCAAACCCTAAGAAGGTATGCAAACTTAAGAGATCCATCTATGATCTTAAGCAAGCATCCATGAGTTGGAATCATCGTTCGATCATGTAATTAAACAAAATGGTTTCACTCGAAGTGTCGAGGAACCGTGTTTATACATGAAGTTTAGTGGGAGTAAAGTAACTTTTCTAGTCTTGTATGTAGATGACATACTACTCATTGGGAATGATATTCCAATGCCACTTCTGTTAAGAGTGGCTAGGAAACATTCCAAATGAAAGGACTAGGAGAGGCCCAGCGCTCTTAGGTATCGGATTCTATAGGGATAGATCTAAAAGGATATAGCAATTAGCAAGAGACTTATATGATAAATTTTTGATCGGTTCAACATGAAAAGACTCCTAAGAGGGGCTTTTAATTCCTAGGGAAGTGGGATACACCTTTGAGCAAAGTCAGAGTGCCCTACGAAACCCGAGGAGATTGAACGCATGAAATTGATCCCTTACGCATCAGCTGTTGGAATCAATAATGTAGGCCTATGATGGCACTCATCCCGCAGTTGCATATTCTTTGAGCATGACAAAGTCGTTACCAAAGCAAATCCCGGTGAGAGTCCTGGATAGCCGTAAAAGAAATCACTTAAGTTAATTAAGAAGGACTGTAAAAGGATTTGTTTTAGTGTTGGAGCCGAGACTGAGTTACGTGTAAAGGGTTACACAGATGCCAGTTTCCAAACAGATAGGGATGATATGAAATCCCAATCCGGCTACGTTTATATGATGAATGGAAGAGCTGTTTGCTGGAAGAGTTTCAAGCAAAGCGTTACAGCGGATTCTACAACAGAAGCAGAGAACCTTGCAGCGTCTGAAGCTGCAAAGGAAGCTGTGTGGATTCGGCAATTTTTGGAAGGACTAACAGTAGTCCCTACTGCCAAAGATTGTATCACGATTTATTGTGATAACAGTGTGGCTATTTTTCAAGCAAAAGAGCCCAAGTCTAGTAACAAGTCTAGACATGTACTTAGGAAATATCATGTAATTAGAGATTACGTGGACAGAAAGGAAATTGACATTTGTAAGGTTGGGACAGATGACAACA
>JAIUZE010043167.1:0-17547 GCA_022085475.1 Heliosperma pusillum | reverse complement strand
CCCGAAAAATCAGCAACATTCGGTTTTACAACAACCGAACCACCTTTTGACATAAAAACCAATTCCGGACCCAATGCATACATTTTCTATTTCTTTACTAACAACCTCTTGTACCATTTTTTTTTCGACGCCTTTTTGTACCTTCAAGCACCGAACCCGACTCGATTTGGGTTGATTTGGGTAATTGTTGGGTGCGTTGTAGTGATGGATTGATAGACATACAAGGTGTTGGTGTTTTTGTAGGAGTGCACGTGAGGTAGATCTTGTATCATCCAACTTGTATCATCTCTTCATCTTGATCACAAAGACCCTCCATCTCGAGTCTTGTGTTGTTTGAGGTAGATCTTGCTTGAAGCGATTTTCTTTAAAGTTATGACTGGGTAGCTATAACTTCCATGTAAACTTTCAAAGTTATTCCTGAAGTTGTTATAACTTTGTCTCACAGTCTTTATCAAAGTTATGCCTGAAATTCTCATAACTTTGATCATTCTTCTCATAATTGTTGCTAGCTATAATAAGACTAAAGCACACAATTACACGCATATGATATATCGAGTAAAGCACATTATCACGTAAACACATGTCATTATCAAAACTATAAAATTGGTCCAACAGTAGAGCTTAGAAATACCAGTACAAGCTCGAAGCAGAAGCAACTCACATTGCGGGTCCTCAATCCTAGCAACCAAATCCATAAGCTCGATGGTCTTAGTCACTCTCTTCGCTACAAGCTCACTGCCAAAACTAGAGCAAGTACTGACAGGCCCACCTAAAACAGAGATACCACGCAAAGGCCGGACAATAGAAGGAGGGAAAACACCAGGAAGGCGACTCCGGGGATCCTCAGTAGGCCAAAAAACCTCAGTCTTAGCGACATTAAGATAGAGACCAAACTGAGGACCATCTGCCATAATCAAATCCAACACCTTCCCCACCTCCAAAGTATCCCCAACAATGGTGCCATCATCCAAGTACCAAGCCTGCAAACTCAAATCAAAAGAGTCCCGTATCTTGCACACCAAGGGATGCAAAACCAAAGCGAAAAGCAAGGGGCCCAAAGGATCACCCTGCTGGACTCCCTGACAAGACCACAGACAATGTTCCCCATAAAAAAGACGGGCAGGACGAGAGTAACAGAACTCCACCCAACAGGAAAGAATCGGGCAACGACGGCGAACTTCCAGAAGCATGGTAACACGATCAACAAGGTTGAAAGCATTCTGGAAATCAACCAGCAACATAGAAAGCCCCACATCCCCACCACGAGCCTCGATGAACCGATTTAAGGCATGCAAGACAGCCTCTCCTCCACCGGACACCCCAAACCCAAACTGAAGACCAGAAAAATAAGAACACAAAGAAGGACCAACCAAACAAGCACCTACCTTAGAAAGAAGACGTCTCCAGACAGTGCCAACAGCAATAGGACGAACACCACCACCAGGTTTAACAAGCGGCGTGAGCGGAGCGCTGACAATGTACTCACCAAGAGCTAGTGGACATCTGCCCTGAAGAAAAAGATTGACCACCCTAGTAATAGAAGCTATCAGATCATCAGAGATAGCCACAGCAGCGCCACTCAAGCAGTCCATAAGGTGTTGGGCACGAAACCCATCCCTCCCACAAGAAGTGCCACGCGGGAAACTACGAATCATATCTAAAACCACAGCCGAAGAGGCAATAAGAGAATGATGATCCACAGGCAAAGGAGGCAAGGAAGGAGATGGGGCGACCGAGTGCTTCTCCCGCAAAGCCCCAAGAGTGGCATCAGAGTAGGGGGCGATGCCAGAGGAAGAAAGCA
Organism: Heliosperma pusillum; assembly: GCA_022085475.1. Taxonomy (NCBI): domain Eukaryota; kingdom Viridiplantae; phylum Streptophyta; class Magnoliopsida; order Caryophyllales; family Caryophyllaceae; genus Heliosperma; species Heliosperma pusillum. The sequence goes on along the minus strand of JAIUZE010043167.1, from coordinate 15,746 downwards.
CCCTAATAGCAGCAGTATAGTGGCCATCACAAATCTTCCGCCGACATTGGCGGAGGTTAAGCTCACTCAAATCCAGATCCTCCTCCACATGAAACGAGGGAGGAACCTCATTCAAACACTCTCACAAAAGCTGCAAACCACCTCCAGGCACCCCCTAAGCGAGAATAGCCCTGGTAATACTCTCCTTCTGACGCTGTCGCCTAACAGCAGTCCTACACTCAAGATTACTCCGAGGAGCGAAGGTCTTAAGCAGACAAAGAGGCAACACAAGCATACGAACCCAGCAGGTAAGGTGACCAGGAGAGTCAGCCACATCATACAAAACCCCCTTCAAAACACGAGCAAACCCAAGCCGACACTTAGGAGGAATAGATTTCACGGTGCGAAGGCCCAAAGATAATAAACAATCAAGCGAAGACACAGACCACTGAACAAGCTCAACCCCATCATCAAAAGAAAGAACCGAGGGAGACGGAGCCGGAGGTCTAGGGATACCATGAATAATAAAGCTAACGATACCATCGCCACAATCCGGAGGCGCAACAATATCACCCCGACTATGCCGACATCTAGAGTGAAAGGTATGGGTTTTAAAGCACTCCCCACACAACCAAAGCCCCATCAGCTTTAAAGTAATCTCGGCCTTAGTAAGGCCGAGATTACTTTAAAGCACCGTCAATACAATGTCGATCCTGAAAATGCTTTTGCCAGGCGGCCTTAGTAAGGCTCCTACCACCGCCATTCGGACACCCATGAATACAAGAAAAAGGACAAGGAAACCGAACTAAAACATGCATGATACAGAAAAGGAAAATATTACCTAATATTAAAATAGAAACCCTAATGTTTCCCATGCAAGGCTAGGGCACGGCTGAGACACACGGCCAACACCAGCCACATTCAGCATACCACCGTAACCCATACCCCACAACGACCCATAACCCTCCACCACGGCCACACTCAACACAGCAAGCAGCACGGCAGACACCACCAACACAACAACCGACGCCGACGCGATAAAACACACAAACAACCTTACCACAGCTGGCGTGCACCGTGTTAATGGCTATGTCGCAGACGGCAGAGAGAGGCCACCAGCACCAACTGCCGGCCAGAGAACAACCCACATCCACCGCTCGTAATCCTCTCTCCAAATCGTCCTCCCCTATCACACGCTCCTCGCAATTCAACCGAAAGGTGATCGCCCGACGGTGACCGTAGAAGAAACAAGGGCGGGGTAACTTAGCTTGCAAATTGGCAGACTGCAAACGGGACGCCAAAAAAGCATAGTACAAAACATCCCTGGCAGCATAAACACCGAGCCCACCAAGATGAAAAGGGAAAGTGGCAAGGTGATAAGTGAATATTTGTATGATTTTAACCCCCATTTTAGCTCGGTTTTGTATGTCATTTGTGCTTTGTTAAGCCATCTTATGAGCTAATATCGTCTTCTAGGCGAATTTCTGTGTTCTAACCTGTTTTGTAGGGAAAGTGACGTTTCTACGCCCTTTTTCTATAATCCCGAGCATTTGCCTAGAACCCGACGATTTGAAGAAGCAAGCCTGACCATGTCAAAGGCATTTCAAGAAGGTTCACTAATTCAAAAGAGAGAAGAAATGAAGACGATGTCGCAGTTGTCGGAAGATCAATTAATTGGGCGGAAGAATTCATCGCTTTACATCAAACCCTATCAACAAACCCGATTGAAGAGGTCAAGGGGGATGATGGAAGTCAAGACAAAGCAAAGAAAGATGACACGTTAGTCAAATGCTTCCAGTTGACCACTTACCCGATCGGGGATGTTCGCTGCTCCGCACAAAATGCTTCAACTTCCTATTTTTGTCCTATATGTTTAATGCTCGACCCCTTCTCCACGAAACCCTAATTCTATATATAGATGCTCCAGCCCCTCTTCTCAAAACATTCAACTCACAACAATCACACACAATATCTCTTTTCTTCTTACATTTTCTCTTTAGTTTAGTCTTTCTAGTTTAGATCATTTTCTTCTTTTATCTTTTGTTCTTAGTTTATTTCCGTCCATTTCATATCAAAACATTATCTTAGATCAATAAGAATTTCAATCTTTGTAGTCTACTTTGTTGGGAACAAGTGTTGTAATTCAAGGAACGATTATTCTATGCGAGGGATTTCTATTATTGTTATCGCTTTCGTTGTTGATCGTCACCTAGGTACTTCTATTTTATCCTTTGTTTAATGTTCTTATTGTTTTCTTATTTGATTGTTATTTTCTATTCATATTGTCTTAGATTCATTTTCATGTTGTTATAATCGTAATTTCATTTCTTAGATTGTCAATTAGCGTCGTTATTATCGCCTTATAAAGAGTCTTAAATTATTGTCAAAAACCAACTAAACATGTCTAAACATCGCCTTAGATATAAACATTGTCATGAGTGAGTAGTCACCTTTCTAGGGTGTAGGGTAGCCATGTTAGATTGATTAAAAGATGATAATTGGATAAAAGAAATTTTGCTTTTAAAACGTTGTGTCTATGCATGTTTGGACTATAACGATAGTTGACAATTCCTGATCAAAATCATTGACTAGTATGAAATTCCTTTCCAATGTAGAGATACGAGAATTGAATAGACAAAGCATGACATGGTGGATTAAGACCTAGTAAATCGCCTAAAAGCCTGCTAGACCATCTGATCTATGATTGTAATGAACACTACATCATTCTTACGAACTCACAAAGAATTATTTGCATATCCTAAATCCAATTTCATCAATTTGTCAATCTACAAGTGTGAACCTACTTCCCTAGATGCTTCTCATTATTGTTAATTCATCTTTTGCTTTATTGCTTTCATTTTCAATTGTTTTTATTTTCATTTATGCCTTTCGTTAGTTTAGATATTATAATCCCAAAACTACCCAGAAACTCGTTAGATAAAACTCAATTGTGAGACGATTCACAATCCATAGGAAATACCATCTCCCTGAGGATCGACCCCTACTTCCCTAATTACATTAATTTGTTATTAGCCTAGTCTGGGTAAATTATCTTTGTATCGGGCTCGCGACAAGCACGATCAAAGTTTGGCGCCGTTGCCGGGGAGGACGGTTTAATTTCCCTTTTTCTTGTGATTTATATCGCAATCAGTTTTATCTAGTCTTTAGGAACCCAAATTCCTTTAGACCTCTCTTGATTTTTCATCTTAGCTTTCCAATCTTATGCCCATATCTTCTAGACTAGGGACCCCTATCGCTTTAGACCCCGAACTAGAAAGAACTCTGCGTAGGAAATTAAAGCTATTCAACGAAATATCAAAAGCTTCTGATATTTCAAGTTTAGATCGTATTCGTGAGAAATACTCGGATATCTTACCTAATCTTGAAGGAGAAGAAGATCCATTCTCATCTCCATTTCCAAAAAACCAATCAACTTTCAACCAACACTCCATCTTCATCTTCACAAAAGAAAATGGTTCGACTTTCGGATCATTCCAAACCCACTGCAGATACACTTCCAAGGGGTATCGCTACACCTCAAATTACTGCCCAAAACTTTGAAATAAAACCTGCCTTCATCAATTTAATAGAAAGAAGTCAATTTGGTGGCAATGCCACAGAAGATCCTAACCTTCATATCCAAAACTTCTGTGACTATTGCTCCACGATTAGACAAATTGGAGTATTCCAAGAGCAGATTAGGGAAATGCTCTTTCCCTTCTCTTTAAGACGAAAGGCAAAACTCTGGATCAATAGCCTTGACCGAGTTGCCTTAGGAATAATCGACTGGGATGGTCTAGCTCTTGCTTTCTATCAAAAGTACTTCCCACTAGAACGAACCGCACTCTTACGGAGTCAAATAACTGGATTACGTCAGAGAGGCGACGAAAGCCTTTATGAGGCATGGGAAAGATACAAAGAATTACAAAGAGAATGCCCTCATCATGGCCTAGATTCATGGTTCTTAGCTATCACCTTCTACAACGGTTGTTGTGGCGAATCGCGTCGTATCCTCGACTCCGCTAACAATGGTCGTTTCGATCAAATCGATGTAGAAATAGCTAGTACAACTATCGAGTCAATGGCAATCCACGATTCTCAGTATAGCAACTCGCGTGCTATGCCACTCAAAGCCAAGCAGGACGATTCAAGTAAAGTAGCACTCCTAGAAGCCCAATTAGCCCTTCTGCAGCAACAAGTAGGAAGCTCTTCCCAATCCAAGGAACATGTTAACGTCACTAACCACGTAGTGGTATGTGAGACATGTGGGGTTGGAGGGCATAGTTTTCAAGAATGTAGAAGTTCGATAGAGCAAGTCAATGCCTATCAAGGATATAGGCAAGGCAATGCTTTCTCAAACTTCTATAATGAAAACACAAAAAACCATCCTTTTTTGTCCTACAAAAGCACTAACATTCAAAATCCCCAACAACAAATTCAACAATCATTCATACCACACCAACAGAAGCCTTACAATCCACCTGGTTTTCAAAACCAGAGACCTTCATTCCAACCTATCTTCAATCAACCTTACCAAAATCAACCTCAACACCAACCACCTCAAATTCAAAGCCAACCTAATGACTCAAGCTTGAGCAAAATTGAATCCATGCTTCTCCAAGTTGTTCAAAAACAAGATACAATGTTTGCTCAACTTCAAAAGAGTCATCAAACTCAAGATGCTGCCATCAAGATGCTTGAAACTCAAATGGCCCAATTGGCTACCTCTATTACCCAAAGAAAACAAGGCCAACTCCCACCTCATGGTGAGCAACCGAGGGACACCGCAAATGCTATCACCCTTAGGAGTGGTACCACTTATACGGAACCTCAGCAACCCAAAGAACCAATAGTTGAGCCTATACAAATAGAGAGCCAAAAAGAAACCCAACCATCCGCAGCTAAGGAAGCGGAAAACAAATCCGAAAAGAAGGATGAACTTGAAAAGGAACCCATAAAAATTCAAGTTCAATTTCCCCAACGTTTGAGGAGAAATCATAAGGAAACCCAGTTCAGCGAATTCATGGAAGTAGTCAAAAACCTCCAAGTAACGGTTCCCTTCACTGAATTAATCACTCAAATCTCTTCTTACACGAAATTCATGAAGGATATCTTAACTAAGAACAGGACTCTAGATGATGTTGAAATCATAGCATTCACCGCTGAATGCAGTGCTTTATTGCAAAATAAGTCCCCTCCTAAGTTAAAGGATCCTGGTAGTTTCTCTATACCTTGCACTATAGGCACCTAAACTATTGATAAAGCTTTATGCGATCTAGGTGCTAGTGTAAGCGTCATGCCCTATTCCATCTCCGAAAAATTGAATATGGGAATTCTCAAATGCACTAGTATCACTCTGCAAATAGCAGACCGTTCTCTAAAACAACCTATGGGAGTTTTAGAAGATGTGCCTGTCAGAGTAGGGAGGTTTTTCATTCCCGTCGATTTCATTGTGTTAGATATGGCTGAAGATTCGCAAATCCCTATCATTTTAGGAAGGTCATTTCTACACACTGCGGGAGCAGTAATCGATGTCAAGAATAGAAAATTGACACTAGAAGTAGGTGATGATAAAGTCACCTACAACCTAATTAAACAGTGCAATGAAGAGCCCTATGCTTGAAGAACCCTACTGTTTCCTTGACATTGTCGACTCAATTATTGATGAATATCTGTATCCATCAATAATTGAGGATCCTTTAGAAGCAATCTTACTGTTGGAGAATATCTCTGAGAACGACAATTTTGAGATCAGTGAGCTGGAAAAGGACCTGACTGGAAACGAGATACCGTCAGAAGAAGTTCAAGAGTTCATAACCTTAATTGATGCTCCTGCCAAGGCAGAAGTACATAAACCTGAACTTAAACCTCTTCCATCAAATCTAAAATATGCCTTTTTAGATGAATCTGAATATTGCCCAGCCATAGTGAGCGCTCTCCTAGATGAAAATCAGTTAACCTCACTATTGACTATCTTGAAGCAACATAGGAAGGCAATAGGTTATAAACTTGAAGATCTCACTGGCATAAGCCCCGACTTTTGCATGCATAGAATCAATCTAGAAGAAGGCCAAAAACCTTGTGTTCAAGGTCAACGCCGTCTTAATCCAAACATGCAAGAAGTAGTTAAAACGGAAGTTATGAAATTGCTAGATGCTGGCATAATCTATGCAATTTCTGACTCGAAATGGGTTAGCCCTGTCCAAGTTGTTCCCAAGAAAGGAGGAACAACAGTAGTCAAAAATGAAAAGAATGAGCTCATCCCCACAAGGATTGTGACGGGATGGCGTATGTGTATTGACTACAGGAAGTTGAATCAATCAACTAGAAAAGATCACTATCCTCTACCCTTCATTGATCAAATGCTAGAAAGGTTAGCTTGTCACAAATATTTCTGCTATCTAGATGGTTACTCAGGATTTTTCCAAATTCCTATCCACCCTGAGGACCAAGAGAAAACCACATTCACCTGTCCCTATGGTACTTTCGCTTATCGCCGAATGCCATTTGGCTTGTGTGATGCACCTGCAGCTTTCCAGCGTTGCATGACTAGTATCTTTTGCGATTTTGTTGAAACTATCATGGAAGTATTCATGGACGACTTTAGCGTCTATGGCATTTCCTTTGATAATTGTTTGACAAATCTGTCCAGAGTTCTAAAACGCTGTGAAGAAGTGGACCTTGTTCTCAACTGGGAAAAGTGTCACTTCATGGTGAACGAAGGTGTAGTTTTAGGACACATCATTTCTGAGAGAGGTATTGAAGTGGATCGAGCTAAGATCCAAGTTATTGAACAACTGCCACTACCTGCTAATGTAAAAGGAATCAGGAGTTTCCTTGGCCACGCCGGTTTCTACCGACGATTTATTAAAGATTTTTCAAAAATAGCCAAGCCCCTGGCTGAGCTCCTTTTCAAGGATGCACCTTTTAATTTCACAAAGGAATGCCTTGAGGCATTCAACAAAATCAAACGTGCTTTGATCACCGCACCTATAATCCAGTCACCCGATTGGAATCTTCATTTTGAATTAATGTGCGATGCGAGTGATTATGCCGTTGGAGTTGTTTTGGGGCAGAGAAAGGAAAAGTTCCTTCATGCGATTTACTATGCTAGTAAAACCTTAGATCCTGCCCAAATCAACTATGCCACCACTGAAAAAGAACTTCTTGCCATTGTCTATGCCTTAGACAAATTCCGTTCATACCTTATAGGATCAAAAGTCATTGTTTACACTGACCATGCTGCTTTGAAATATCTGCCTTCAAAGAAAGAGGTAAAACCTAGACTTATCCGATGGATCTTACTCCTTCAAGAGTTTGATCTAGAGATCCGGGATAAGAAAGGAGCAGAAAATGTAGTCGCTGACCATCTTTCAAGGATAAGAATAACTGAAATAGGAATACCAACGCCAATTAATGATTCGTTTGCTGATGATTCATTAATGGCGATTGCTGACTCTTCTCCTTGGTATGCTGATATTGCCAATTTTCTTGTCAATCGCCAGCTACCTTCTTACCTTTCTTATAACCAAAGAAAGAAATTTTTGCATGATGCAAAATTTTTTGTTTGGGATGACCCTTATCTTTTCAAGCAGTGCTCAGATGGTCTTTACAGACGATGTATCCCCCAGTGGAAAGTTAAAGGAGTTTTAGAAGGATGCCACTCATCTGCTTATGGTGGTCATCATGGTCCGTCCAAGACCGTAGCCAAAGTCTTACAATCCGGGTTTTTCTGGCCCTCGATGTTTAAAGATTCAAAAGACTTTGTTATGGCTTGTGACGCTTGTCAACGAATGGGTCAAATATCCAAGAGACATGAAATGCCTCAAAACGGCATATTGGAAGTCGAAATATTCGATGTCTGGGGTATTGACTATCAAGGACCATTCCTTTCTTCTAACGGAAATCGTTACATCTTAGTCGCTGTCGACTATGTTTCTAAGTGGGTAGAAGCAATTGCCACCTCCACCAATGATGCTAGAGCTGTGATACGACTATTTAAGATCATCTTTCCACGTTTTGGTGTACCCAGAGCCGTGATTAGTGATCGAGGAACTCATTTTGGAGAAAAACAGTTAGACACTCTGCTTGCCAAGTATGGTGTGTATCACAGACGAGGATTAGCCTACCATCCTCAGACCAGCGGTCAGGTAGAAGTCTTAAAACAGAGAGTTGAAAACAATTCTTCAGAAAGTAGTCTCAAGATCTAGAACCGATTGGAGTAATAAGCTCGATGACACCTTATGGGCTTATCGTACAGCTTTCAAAACCCCGATTGGGACATCTCCCTATCGATTGGTTTATGGAAAGGCATGTCATCTTCCTGTCGAGTTAGAATACAAAGCTTACTGTGCTATCAAAGAACTCAACTTATACACTAAGCTTAGCGCTAATAGACGACTTTTGCAACCCAATGAGCTAGAAGAATTTCGTTTGCAAGCTTATGAGAATTCTAGGATCTATAAAGAGAAAACGAAGCGTTGGCACGACAAGATGATAATTAAAAAAGAATTTAATGTCGGTGACCAAGTACTTCTTTTCAACTCCCGTTTAAAAATTCCGGGAAAACTTCGATCACGATGGTCTGGACCATTCACTGTCACATATGTGAGCAAATACGGCTATGTGGAAATAATGACTAGCAATGGTGAGAAATTCAAAGTCAATGGACACAGACTGAAACTCTACTATAGCAATTCTATCATCGGATGCTTAGATATTGTCTATATGGAACGTCAATCCCCAACCCAATGATTTCATAGAAGAATTCGTCGAGCAGGACGTTAAACAAGCGCTTCTCGGGAGGCAACCCGTGTTTTCCCTTTTTGCATTTTTATTTTTGCTTTTCCCTTTTTCGTTGTTTTGTTAGATTTCTTTTGCAGATGAAAGAGTTTTTGAAGAATCTTTGAAGACCTTCCTTGTCATGTCCAAAAGACAAGCTTGGGGGAGTCCGCGCTGACTAGTAAGCCACATTATTCTTTTATTTTTCCTTTCTTCCCAGTAAGCATCTCGTTGCATATTTTGTCTTTGTGCTCACATTGAGGACAATGTGATGTTTAGCTTGGGGGAGGGATTGCATTTTCCCATTTTGCATTTTAGTTAGTTATATTTTTCAAATTTTGAATAAAAGAGAAAGAGACGATTTTTGAGAAAATTTAAAAATTTTGAACACAATTAAATGCTTTTCATGCTTTGCTTGCTTGTCTGTTATGCTATCATGTTACTATTTCCCAAACTTAGAGCTTTCAAAAGATAATGATTCAATATTCATTGAATTTTGCATACATGGGGAAGTCTTGTACACAGTAGGCATGGAATGAATCTATAGATGAGTACGCTTGATCTTGACATTTGGCAAGTTACATATATTGTAAGGTAGAACCTCCTGATCGGTTATGTCGCGATCCCGATACAAAAATAATTACCCACACTTAGGCTAACAACATAAGGAATGTAATTAGGGAAGTAGGGTGTCGATCCTCAGGGAGTACGTGTTAACTATGAATTGATATGGGGTGATTTTCATTTAAGTTCGAGTCATTTCAGGTGGTGGTCTAAACTACTAACATAAAATAAAATGACAATATGTAAATGACGAACATGTAAATGACAATATGTAAAACTCAAAACAGACGACTTACCCGATCGGGTTGTCACGTATCCGATCGGGGAAGTATACTGATCCAAGTGACGGTATTTAAAATCTAACTAAAGCGATATTTAAATGACAATATTGAAAAGCTATTTAACTAAACTAATAAACTAGCTAATAACAATAAAGTAAACTATCTAAGAACGGAAATAAAATGACGATAAAGTAAACTAACTAATCAACAGTAAAATAAACTATCTAAAACGGTAAAATAAACTATCTAATCAAATTGATATAGAGAAAGAGGAATACATGCAAAACGATTTAAAAGTTTCATTGATACCAACATTAGAATTATTATGATTGTCTAAACCTTGTAGCGGTATATTCCTCTCGGATTCGTACCGACCTTTTAGTGGATCCTAACGTCCTCTCAGCATGGTTAGGTCACTAAACCCCTATTGGTAGTCCTTATTCCCATCCCAACTCTCGTTACAAAGACGGAAATTGACTAATACAAACAATTGTTCATGGCCACTAAACAAAGTTATAGAATTTGACACAACCAAAGGAAGAAACAACTAGATGGTTCAATTGGTATCTACTCCTCTTTTAATTCATTTAACTAGTAAATCATTTCAATATTACAATTCTATTTATTTTATTTACACAATGATAATTCTACAATATTATATCTAATTTGTATGATCATGTGATTAAGTAAATTAATAAGAAAAAGATGTAGGAAATTAAACTATGAAATATAAATACTAAAGTGATTAAGGTGATTATACTAATAATGATTCTAGTGATGAAATTTAGGATTATATGATTAGGCAAAATAAAAGATGGCATAATAGACAATGTTTTAGTTTCAACTAGGTTGCTTTTACATTGATTTTCTAACAACAATAATATGAGAATAATACTAACGAGATTATAATTCATGATGATTAAAATAGCATAAGTAAATCAAGGATAGAGGATTACCGAAATTGGAATGCAAATTATGTAGGAAATAAAGTAAAGAACAATTATCCAACCCAACAACAAAAGCTTATAAAAACAATAGAGAAACATTATGAAATTGCATAAACTATATTCTAAAACTTGTATGAAAGAAGTAAACTATGAAATGTGTATGAAAGTTTGTAAGTTGATGTGAAAGTATCCTCATTGTGTGTGATGATCATTGGCTTTTATAGGGCTGCAAGCTGATGCATTCCTCGTTCAAATTCATACCCTAGACAAAGCATTTAATCACTCATTTAAGCTCGGTAGAAGAAGAGCTAAGTAACGTCCATTTGCAGACATACCCGATCGGGTATAAGGAAATCCGATCGGGTAAGTGTGCAAGATGGAATCTTCCGTCTTTTCCAATTTCGTCTCTTGGGCACGGAATCCTATGCCTTGGTCTTGGTCAATGCAATACGAAATTGGGCTTGGGCTAGTCTTCATTTGACTTGGGTTGATGTTTCCTTTTGAAGTTCAAAGTCAAAATCTAAGATGAGTCCATTCGAGGAATGATGTAGCGGAATCGTAGTCAAATCGTGAAATGGCTATCATCGGTTCCTTGAAAACTCGTATTCTAGTGCCTTTGCTCCATAAAGTAGGAAAATATAGCAAAACCGCTTCATTTCCTATAAAACGAGTCAAAACACGCAAAACAACTAGAATAGAATATTAGCTCGTTAATCACTTAACAAAGTGCATAAATCGTATGAGAAATCGAGCTAAAACGGGGGATAAATTAGTACAAAATATCACTTATCAAACTCCCCCAAGCTAAACCCTTGCTTGTCCTCAAGCAAACATAACAATCAAAACCAGGACAAGGGTAGCAAACAATGATCAATCTATCATACAAATCTCAAAAAGTAAGCTCCTACAAGTAGATGAAGCACAAACCCGTAACAACAAGGGCGAAGGAAAATGCGAAACATGGTTGAGATTTACATAACGGCGTAGCATAGAAAATATTCTTTGGACCTTTTCAGCTCTTGCATGATCTTTTGACAATGGACTCTCACGGTACACTCTTCACTCAAATTTTTGTAAAATAGGAAATATTGGTTCAAATTTGAAGTGACACTCTTCTATCTACAACTTATAAGAATGTGCCCGCAGTCTAGTATGGTAGACAATCCAAAATCATTAAGTAAGACTAATCATGATCAAAATATAATGTAAGAATCATTAGAAAAGTAAAGAAGAGGCTTGGGAAATTTGGGTAAGAAAGTGGACAAACGATTTTTGGTCATGTGGAGCTTAAAGTCAAGCTAGTAATAACCAAATGTGTAGTGGATACTCAATCCAATTCATACCAATTCCCATCAACAATAGTCAAAGCCAAAAGCAGCATATTGGCTTATTAAACATTAGAATCAAGTTACGACTTCCCATAATTTTTCTTTCTTTTCTATTCATGGAAGCGTTTTTCCTTTCTTTTTTTCTTTTCTTTTCTTTCTTCTGAGCTTTCAATATTTCTTTTTCATTTTTCATTTCGCATCATTTTTTCCAAAGCTCTTTTTTTTTCTTTTTTTTTTCACTGAGAAACTCGGGAATCAGCAATCCCGAGACATCAAGTTCACACCAAATGGTGGCATTATCAGAATCATCGCAAAAGCACAGAACACCCCTACACATATAGTCAATTACTAGCTCAACAAGGGTAGGCAATATTATAATGTAGCTAGGAAGAAGGGTGTTTTTGCGAAAGGTGAACAAGAGATTGAATGGCTTCAAAATGTAGATCATGATAGCAATACTTATAGAAAATGGAATAAAAACCATACTTATGCGTTTTGATGTAACACATACTATAAGGAGAAACTACTCACTCCTAAACTGGGATCGGGTTCAGATGTACCGACCACTGGAGGCTCTACCTTACAATATGAGTAGCTTGCCAAAGTCAAGATCAAGCTTAATTAAGTCCAAATGCAATTTTCTACCTACTGTGTACAAGACATCCCCATGAATGCACAATTCTTCATAATATGTTGAAACATCAGCTTATAAAAACTATAATTGAGAAATGTAAACTAAGAAAACTAGAAGAAAATAAAAAATAGAAATCTAAATGCAATCCTAAATGCAGTATGTCCTAAATGCAAATCCTACCCCAAGGCTAAAACTTCACATTGTCCTCAATGTGCATGCAATTATAACAGAAACAAACCGAAAAACGGTTGAAAGCACACAGAACAGAGAAACAGGATGAAATTCTAATGGGAAAAGGGGCTAAAAAGAAAACTAAAAATGCGAAAAATAAAGGAAAGAAATAAAATTCTTACAAAATGTTTAGCCTCCCCCAAGCTAGTATAAACAAGGGGAGCTCATCATCTCATCACAAAGGCCACCAGCTACGACCTCTCCTCTCAGAAGGAGGTGGCTCGGATGCGGATCCAGAAGCGTCTGTATAGTAGGTATAATCTGCAGAATAATAGCTACCACGAGAAGTAATGATCCCGGTTGGGTTGCTGGCTCCTAAGGAGTGGTACTCTTCTACTTGGTGATCTCTAAAATCACCTCTATACCCTCCAAAACTCTCAACGCCATAGTCGGTTCCACAGTAATCCGGTCCGGTCTCCTGCACACCTGCATCATAAGTAGTACCATACCCCCTTTGGGCCAAGTATAAAAAGACGGGTAGGGGCCCTCAGGTCTAATCACACCTTGTTTAGCAAATTGGTCATAGATGGGGTGCAAAGCAAGCTGCTGGTCGGACTGAATTCTATTAACGGACAAGGTTAAGGCTTCAAACATGGCGGTCACATCGCCCGTAGCATGGGTCGATTGAGAGGATGATCCTACCTCAGGGCGGCGGGATCTAAGTTGAACAGGGGGGTCAATGGGGGTAATATCCCCAACAGGAAGGAAGTAAGTGGGTCGGGGTAAGATAGCCTCGCCCTCTTGAAGTTGAGGACGCTGCCTAAGAAATGGAATTTGGTCTACCTCGGCGGTCAACTTGATCGAATCACGGCCAGTTATCCTCCAAATCATATGGGGGTGAGAGACACGAAACCAGTTAAGCTGAACAAAGTAATCATAATCCAACCCATTTCCCATCTCGGTGGGAGGTGTAGTCAATGCTTGGAGGTCGGTGGTGGCTTGGTTAAAACCACAAACTCGCATAGCAAGGTGAGTGATAAGACCTCCATAGACAATGCCAGTGTTCTTAGGATTAATAGCTTTAGTCAACTGAATAGCAAAATAATAAGGAATACTAATAGACCATGGTTCTTCACCATTCACATTCAAAAATCCTCCTAAAATTTCTAACTCCACTCGTCTCACTAAATGAGGTTCAGCACGAACCAAGAAGGTCCATCCCATGAATCTTTGCCAGATTCTAATGGCGAGATGATGGATATGTTGGTGTGGGACATGGTCTCAACGAGAGACAGGGTAAGTTGAAATAGTGTTCTAAACCAGGCTAACATCAAAGCTTTCTGGAGGTGAGGTAACAGTGTCCTCAGAGGTGAGACCAAATTGTCTAGCAAAAGTCTCTAAGTTCATATTATAATCATCATTAAACAAGCGAAACCGAACTTGAGGCATGGTGTTTCTATTCCTAGACCTATGTAACTCAAATGAGCTCAGGAATTCAAGGGTTAATTGAGGGTAGGTCTTATAACTAAAGTTCATGCTAGCATTCATACCTAAACCCCTAAATAACACTTTGACATGCCCAATGTAACACCCCACGTTCGTTGAAGAGGTCCATTGATAGGCTTAAATGACTAGTGCTTAAAGGGTTTGAAAGTACTACTCATATCAACAAAGTGCACTTTCTTTTCTGGTCATCCATGCAAAAGAACTCAAAAGTTAAGCGTGCTTGACTGAGAGTAGTCTTAGGATGGGTGACCTCCTGGGAGGGTTCCCGGGATGTGCATGAGTGAGGACAAAATGCGCTGGAAAGGACCTGTGTTGATCTGGGGGCCATGTACACAGCCTGGAGAGCTATCATGAGTGACCGCTCCCGACCCAAGGTTTGGGCCGGGGTGTTACAAATGGTATCAGAGCAACCCTGCGACCGTGTGGTGATGGCGGCAGTTGTTATACGCTCCTGGAGGCAGTTGTTATACGCTCCATTGTGATCACCCACCTAGCGGGGGAGGATTCTGGGTTAGCGGTTATGCTCCCAGGCGCAACAAGGACGTTGCGTTCTTCAAGTGGGGGTGATTGTAACACCCCACATTTGTTGAAGAGGTCCATTGATAGGCTTAAATGACTAGTGCTTAAAAGGATTGTAAGTACTACTCATATCAACAAAGTACACTTTCTTTTCTGGTTATCCATGCAAAAGAACTCAAAAGTTAAGCGTGCTTGACTGAGAGTAGTCTTAGGATGGGTGACCTCCTGGGAAGGTTCCCGGGATGTGCATGAGTGAGGACAAAATGCGCTGGAAAGGACCTGTGTTGATCTGTGGGCCATGTACACAGCCTGGAGAGCTATCATGAGTGACCGCTCCCGACCCAAGGTTTGGGCCGGGGTGTTACAAAGAAGTTTCATATGTCTTAAAGAAGAAACATCGAGGAACTTGGTAGCCCACATACCTTTGCTTTTAAGAATGCACCAATTTTGCCATTGTTTGTTTGAACCAAATTCTACATCCGGAAAGTCAGGATCATGCATAGCATCTCCTTGATTTTCGGGTTGATCATTTGCTTCAAGCATTTCTATGTCTTCTTCTTGGGCTCTACTACTTTCTCCTTGATTGGAGGTTCTTGCCCTCTTTGATCTCCTTATTGTAGGTGCCATTTTCTACAAATAACCAGTATTAAAACACTTCATTTATAAACACAAATTGATAACATAAGTGTTAGAATACTAAGCTTTAAGCATAAATTCAAGCATAGCTACCTTAGTGAAACATTATCATGCTACCTTTGAGCACAAATGGATGTTTTAAGCATAACAATATGTCACTAAGATGAGCAACATACACTTGAATCATGAGTTTGGCCACTACTCAAAGGGTACTAATGCTAAATAACACAATAAGTGTGACAACGCTCGCGAATGCGGAAATATAAAACATACAAGCATGTGAATTATATAGCGGAAATATGAAGTTTTAAAAACTTTTATACATGCAAGATAGATAAAACGAGGAGTGTCAAAATATTACAAACTAAGTACGGAATATAACAAAGAGACGTAGTCTCTC
>JAIUZE010043143.1:0-14209 GCA_022085475.1 Heliosperma pusillum | reverse complement strand
GGTAGCCCTAATGAACACGGGATTCATAGGTGTTACCAATTGGTAAGGCTAATCTCAATTTTTTTAAATATGTGAGAGATCTTGTCAATTTATTTATTAATTCCCTATAAGTAAACTAAGTCGGTGAATTGTGAATAACGTTGAATTGACAATAACCGAAAATAAAATGCATGTGTGACGATTTTGGCATGAGCGGAAATAAAGCAAGCAGCCAAGCAACGGAAAAATCCTAGTATGACCACCTAGCTAATCAAATTAACTAAATAATTATAAATTCGGAAACGAACTCCTTTGTCCCTTGTCTCTTCACTTGGAACGCCTTCCAAAAATGGTACCGTCTTGAGGGAGTCACCGGTCTTCATAAAAATAATTACAAATATACAAATATACAAATTCCTATTATACATTATTACAAACCGGCGATACGAGATCGCAATAAAATTAAAACCAAACCGTTATTCCCTTACATTACGGGTAATAACGATTAAAAAAGACTAGGCCATACTAGGTATAAAATTTGCATAAATTATAAAATAAATGACATTCATTCATTCAACCATAAATAAAATAAATTGCTGCAAAATTCATGCCAAAATCGTCCTAAACACATTCATGCTCATTGTAGCTCGATTTTACGGGATTTATGGATTTTTAACCATTAAAAATCAATATCAACATTTAAATCTCATTTAAATTCAAAATAATTAACTAAAATGTTTTATAACTCAAAATTAGTCCCCACTAATTTTGTTGGTCATTAATTAGATTGATTTGATTTCATTTGCTAAATATAATGGTTTAATCATAACAATTATGAAATAAACCCAAAATAAAATATAAACATCATAAAAATTTGATACCAAAAATTTTTTACATTCTGGAACATTTACAGGAACTCCAAAAATAAAAAAAAATTTCTCAAAAAATTAAATTAATTTTATGAACAAATAACTTTGTATTTAATGGTTTTATCAAATAAAAATCATTAAATATAGTAAAACAGTTAAAAAAATTATGAAATTTCACAAAGATGATTGACAGCATAATGTAAAATGTACCAAAAATTTTCATGACCATTAAAGAACGTTTAAATTTTATGAACATTATAATCTCATATTATCGACTTTTATCGTATAAAAATCAATAAACATGCAATACTTAATTAAAAGTCACTAAATTTTACATAAATTATTAAAGACATTCATGTGAGATCATATTAAAATTTCATGGCCAGAACCAACATGAAACTATTTTTAGTTAACTTTTAACTCATAAAATGCATGTTAACTCGGTTTAAAGGCCAAAAATCAAAATAAATAGCAAATTAATCCCTAAAATCACTAAATTTTCCAAAAACATTTTGAAGTCAGTAGGTATACATGCACCAAAATATTTTGTCAGAATCATACTTTAACTCAAATATTTGATTTATTAGTTATCTTATAACTTTAATAAAAATTGTCCAAAATGAACATGCATGCTACAACCTAGCTCTGATATCACATGAAATTCCATAGACCTTAATTAGACTCCTAAAATTAGTTACCAAATTACTTGTTAATTTAGTATTTAATGATCTATGTAACATGCATGCAAATATAAAGACATTTAAATAAAAGAAGAAATTTTCTCACATTGAAATGGAAATTAAATGGGCACAACAAGAACTCCTACTTGTTGTTCTTGAGCTATAAATATGGATGAACAAGAGCAATCTCAAAATTAGAAGACCTCCTTAAGGTTGCACCAAGATGATACCAAATAATCTATTCTTATTATTAACTAGATAATAAGATAGATATTATGCTATTAATTTTAGTATATATTACTACACTAGTAATACTTAGTAAATATTAGTATTATGAGAGTTTAGTGAGAAGATAAGTTTTTGAGAGATGTATGAGAAAATAAGCAAGAATGAATAACTAAAATGAACAACCATATTGCCCTTTTATAGGCAATATGGCCGGTCATGGTAAGCCTCACAAGGGACTTATTTTGCTTATTTTAATTCACATGCAAAGTGGTAGAGTGTAATGTTGAATTAAATGATTTTATGTTACTATTCATGTCATAATCACATGTGACTTGTGAGCATGAACAAAAGCAACCATCATCACCTCACCACTACTCACTTGACCGGCCATGTGAGGCCTTATTTGGTCTATTTTGATTTTTGATATTTGTCCCACAAATACTTATTAATCATATGCTTAATTATCTTATATAATTAAGTGTTAATTTGATCATATAACAATTATATGATACAAATAAATAAATAATATGTACTTAACATTTTAAGTAATATTTTACCATTATATCAATATATAATGGGTCCCACAATGCTTAGTTAATTTATTTTACAATTCCTTGTAAATATAATTAACTAATTACCTTTATCTCAAAACCTCAACTAATTTAGTAATTTAACAATTAATTACTATGTTAAATCATATTTAATCATATTAAAATAAGATATAAATTTATTAGTCAATTATCGCATAATTGAAATATAAACTTAATCGAATTTGAGTTCATAATCAATTTCTAACAATTAACTCTCGTACATATCAAATATATATAATGGACTAATTAACTGTATCATATACAAATAATTAGTTACTATTTTGATTTCATCCTATAGGTGTGACCGAAAGGGATCAGTTGATCACCGCCGTCATACGACAATAACGTCAAACTCTAGTCAGCCAACCGTTATTGATTTACGTTAATCAACTGACTAATCATATATATATAGTCAATAAATATCTCAATTATATTCCTTAATAAGATTTATTATGTGGCGCACTATTGTGGAGGAGACCTGCACCAACATTCTTCTATTTTGAATAAGCTCAAAAGATGGGAGTTGGTTGAATGTTTGCCCAAAATCAAGTTTGATCAACAGAACATGTGTGGCACTTTGTGCACGATGTAAGCATGTTAGTTCGTCTTTCAAACCAAAAAGAATGGTAAGCACGAATCAAGCTCTTGAATTATTCCATATGGAATTATGCAGTCCAATAAAGGTAAGAAGTAGAGGTGGATCCGGGTATGTCTTTGTACTAGTTGATGACTACAATCGCTATGTATGGCCCATATTCTTACACTCACAAGATGAGACTTTTGATGAGTTTGTTTGTCTTATGAAACTCGTTCAAAACAAATATAAGTCTAATCTCGTTTCTACTCGTACCGTTAATGGCACCGAATTTGAGAATCAAGCTTTTATTGAATATTGCAGGGTTAATGGCGTAGGACATTACTTTTATGCACCACGAACCCCACTGAAAAGTGGTGGTGTTGAACGTATGAACAGAACCCTAGAGGATATGGCTCGTACTATGCTTCTTTGCTGTGGACTTCCTCGCAATTTATGGGCTAAGGCTATTAGTACCTCATGTTATCTACACAACCGTGCTATGATCGGACCAATTTTCAAGAAAACTGCTTATGAACTCAGCTCGTAAACCTAACATATCCCATTTGCGGTGCTTTGGGAGTAAGTGCTTTGTTCATAACAATGGCAAAAATAGGTTAAGCAAATTTGACCCAAGGAATGATGTGCCCATTTTTATTGGTTATTCTGATCATAATCAGGCTTATAATAAGGTATTTAGCAAAAGAACATTATGCATCAAAGAAAGCGCTCATGTTATATTTGATGCAAATGATTCATTTGATAAAGTCCATAGAAGATTAAACTGAACCTGATTTTTAACTATCTAGGGATGATCCTCCAAAATTGGATGAGGAATATAAAGAAATTAACGGCACGACTAACGAACTTGAGATCGTCTCAAATGACAGATTAAAGAGCGTTGAAGTTATAGTTGATGACACTAGAACTTCCTCTTAAATCAAGGGATTCAATACCAAAGTTATAACGTTTGAAGCTATAACTTTGAGCTCAAATCAAAATAATGAATCTAGAGTTATACCTTATTTAACTACAACCCCAGAATTGGATTCAGAGGGAACAACTCTTGATTCTGAACCATTTGAAGCCTCTAGCTACCTCAAGTTCAAATGACTAACTGCCTGATTTTTCTAAAAAATGGAAATACAAAGACTCACATCCAATGGATTCTATCATTGGTAGCATAAAGAAGGGTGTTCAGATTCAAAAAATCATTGAACAATTTATGTTCATTCTATGTTTATAAATTAGATAAAGGTTTATATGGTTTTAAACAAGCTACATGATATATGAACGGTGTCTCATGGTTCATACAACGAGTCACAATGTAAACAATGGATGATAAAGGAAGACAGTAGTTCGCACAATGACTCACTATGAATACAATACCTATTGAAGGGTGACAAATGGTTTCTCACAGTATAACAATGATATATTGACGGTGACTCGCTCATTGTTCACACAATGAGTCATAATGAAAGCAATGCCTAATGATGGAAGACAACGGTAAGGGCTTGGTATGAAAGATTATCGAAAATTCTCCTTCAAAAAGATTTTAAAAGAGGATCTGTCGACAATACATTGTTCTTGAAATCCGAAGGTTCAGATTTATTAGTTGTTCAAATATACGTAGATGCATGTTATTATTTTTGGTTCAACTAATGATGATAAATTGTGTGAATATTTTTCAGAACTGATGACCTCAGAATTTGAAATGAGTATGATGGAAGAACTCAAATTCTTTCTTGGATTACAAATTCAACAAACTAGTGAAGGCATCATTATTCACCAACAAAAATACATCAAAGAGCTAATCGGGAAATTTGGTGTGGAAAATTCTCATCATATGGCTACTCCAATGGTCACGAATAAGAAATTAACTAAAGATTAAAATGGCAAGTCTGTCGAAGAGACAACTTATCGAGATGTGATTGACTTACTTCTAAAATTTAAATACGAGAAGACTTGATATTATGTTTAGTGTGTGTGTGTGTTTGTGCTCGATTTCAATCATGCCCTAAAGAATCACACATTGTTGCAGTAGAAAATTTTGAGGTATTTGATTGGTACGTTTAAATTATACCTATGGTACTCTCTTGATTGTAATTTCGACTTAATAGGTTATTCAGACGAAAATTATGTAGGTTGCTCAGTTGATGGAAATAGTACGTCTGGCATTGCTACGTCTGTTGGACCATGCATAATATCATGGGGATCAAAGAAACAAAATTCAGTTGCCTCATCTACTGCAGAAGCTGAATATATTGAAGCTGCCTTGTTATGTTTTCAACTACTTTGGCTTAAGCAACAATTATCTGATTATGGTGTAAATGTTGGTTGCGTTCCAAATTTATGTGATAATACGAGTGCTATTATTATTCCAAAAATCCCGCGCAACACTCGCGTACAAAATACATTGAACTTCGATATCATTTCTTACGAGACCAAGTAGAAAAGGGGGAATATAAGACTTGAATTTTGTAGTATAGAAAAACAATGGGCTGACATTCTGACAAAAGCATTAGCTAGAGAACGTTTTGAGAATTTGCGGGTAGGAGTTGGTTTAATTGGTGACTTGAATATGACCGATTATATTTAGACGAGATTGTACGATTGTTTCCGAATTTTTCGCTGTAAGAATTTTCACTTTTAAATATTGTGTTATATTACACAAATATTTCAGTTTGCTATGTATTTTTATTATATGTGAAAATATAAAACATGTTTCCGTCACAAAATCTCTCTAACCACAAAATTTCATAATTTTATCCCTTTAAGATTACCCGAGATTCCCTCTCTTTATCTTAAAAGAAAACAAAAACAATTTTTTTTACACAACTTACCCACTTACTGCCGTCTCCCACATCCCATAAAAAACCCAAAAGTCAAACTTTTACAACTGCCATAATGTGACAACCCTCGCGATAGCGGAAATAAAACATAACAAGCATGCGATTTAAATAGAGCAAAATACGAGATTTTTAAAACTTTTTACATGTCGAAGGAAGAATACGAGGAATGTCAAATAAATACCAACTAAACTATCAAATACTACAAAGAGACATAGTCTCTCAAAACAAAATCAAGCATAAAAGTTGTTTAGTAAACTAGCTAAGAACGTCTATGGGTGAATCGTCAAGTCCAACGCTCGCTAGCTCACACCCGAACCCAAAAATAAGAAAAGATCCAGCCAAGCAACCTGTTCATTCATGAAACATGAACGCCACAGTCAGTGGGGAGTAACTCCGGGTTCTCCCAGCCATATCACATCAAAACGTACATAGGTAAGCACATAGTCATACGTCATCATGCCAACATACATATATCATGCCGGATTGTGAGAATAGCATTATAAAAGTGACAATATTCAAGGAAAGGAAATCATCATTCATAATCATCATGCAAAACAAGATCGGGGAAGACTCCCTTTGGCAACCATATAGAACACTAAGGGCTTGCATCTCACCATTAGCGACTTATGTTTGAGAAGGTTTGAGACTCGACAAACAAACCAATCATAGGCATCCAAATCAATCAAGTATACAATCCATCATATGATTAAACATAAGCATACATACTCTCACGGTAAATGACACGCACTAGCACCATGTACATAGCAAGTATGATCAAAAACACGTCCATGGGATAAACGTTTCCCTGAACCCATACACGATAAACGTTTCGTATACGAAAGACTCATTTCCTCCCGGTAGGACGACGATAATAATACGGTCCTAGTCTAAACCTGGCCAGACTCTCGGAATAATCGTGTTCTGATTCGACATGCGATAAACATTTCGCATCCAAGACTCGGTCAAACACAGAAGCCGAGTACCCCAAATTCGGTCAAACTACTCGAAAGAGGCGGAAAGAGTACAAGAATCATAGACAAGCAGTACGCTACATGCAATGACACCACCTTGCAAGGATACGACATTTGACGGCCGGGTCGATCAACGCATTGCGTTCACC
This sequence comes from Heliosperma pusillum, assembly GCA_022085475.1. NCBI lineage: Eukaryota > Viridiplantae > Streptophyta > Magnoliopsida > Caryophyllales > Caryophyllaceae > Heliosperma > Heliosperma pusillum. The sequence continues at coordinate 7,317 of JAIUZE010043143.1, read as the reverse complement.
TCGTAACAACGTCGTCATATCCCCACTAAAACATGCATACAAGCATCAAGGACACACCCCATCGCTCGGACATTCCAGTCTAACGAGGATAAGGTGTAGCCGGTAAATGAGAGTTCATAGCACTAAAAAAGTAGTGCTTAAATTAAAACATAACGTAGAACCGATTCAAGAGGGGACATATCAAAAACCGTTACAAAGCACGTGATATGAGCATATGAGATATCATATATTCTAAATATGAATATTTAATGTTATTACGCAAGTTTATACGATAAACAAACCATATAAACTATTACACGTAAAGTCAAATGAAAAATAAATAAGAAAGTATTACAGGAGGGGACAGCCGGTCAGGTGGACCGACTGCCGGCTACCCGGCTGGCACCATAGGGCAACAACTAACACCAAAATTTAATATACAGGGATCCCAGCTGGTGGGTGTGACCGGCTACCCGGCTGGGGTCATAGGCTAAATGAAAAATTGGAGGAAAAAAAGAAGGGGGAGAGTTCCAGCTGGTTGGGCCGATCGGTCGGCCGGTCGGCCGGCTGGGACTCACACATCAACAAAATTATCAACTTTGACCAATTTAACATCAGGGGCTCCGCGCCGGTGGGTGTGACCGGCGGCCGGTCGGCCGACTGGGGCATATAGGCACAAAAACGCAATAATCAACAACCAATACTCAAACGCATTTGCATCTTATTCAATTCTAACAACATTTACTAGCATCAAACCACATTAAATGTACATTAATCATCACCAATCATTCAATAAACATCAATTAAAGCAAATCCAAACATATTTAATGCCCAACACAAGTTCCAACATATTAAATGAGCATAATTAACCACTTGAACACAACTTAACACATGATTAGTGAAAGAAGACATGAAAGATGGAATTTCCACATATGAAAGAGCAACAAACATGTTTCCTCAGGAAATTCAAACAAAGATTGTATCTTTCTTTACTAAAACTACAATTAAAACATTAAAAACGTAAACTGATATCGAGTAACCCTTCACCGTTATTTGAGAGAGTAGGTACTAACTAATTAATCACAAATTCTCATTTATGACGACAACTCCATTTTATGCTTAAGACGGGTCGAATAGTTAGAATAAATCAGAAAAAAAAAAAAAAACAAGACAATATATTTGTCGTATATGCACAAGTGGACCCATATTTGACTCATTTTATTATTAAGACGGATAAGTCCGTCTTAAGAAAGAGTTATTGACAATTAAATTAAATTCCAAATAAATAGTTATTGAATTATTAATGGGTGTTTATATAACGATCAACTGGGATTAATAGGTTACACATAAAAAAATGGATGGTATCTCTAGTTAATGTATATGATTACTAACTCAAAGCTCCAACATTACACATCCGTCTTATTCATTAGTCTCCCTTTCTTTCTCCCTTAATCTAGAAATATTACCTCATTTTATCACAGAGCTTTACATACTCATCTTTGAAGTACATCTTTTAGAGTTACATCAACATATGCAATTTACTCTAACACACCTCCATCAAATCTCTCTTATCAACTCTGATGTTTTAAACTCCTCCAATAACCCCGCTAAATCTCACCTCTTTTCACATTTTTCTCCATTAAACAAAGCTCTATCGGTCCAACAAGTTTAATTATTGAATTTCATCTTATAAGTCTCTACTTGATGAAAGTTGGTTGTGTTGATGATGAACTCCCTTCTTGTTACTTAAACTTGTATTTATGTCTTAAATGATAGTTTATTTTTGCTTTTAATGTCGAATGGATTGTTATCATGCTCATATGTTATGTTAAATGGTGATTTATGATGGTTTATGTTGGTAATTACAAATGGGTATGAATTTGTTTGGCTTAAACTTCAAGTTGGGTGATTTTTGGAGTACAGGGACCCCCAGCCGGCCGACCGGGGGGGAACCTCCAGGCAGCCTACCGGTCAGCCGACCAGCTGGTAGCACCCGGTCCGCTTACTGGCCTGGCTGGGAGTCCCTTGTCATTTGGTTAAATTTTGAGATGTGTCCCTGACCCTCAGCCGGCCGACTGGCCGCCGGTCATCCGATCGGCTAGGAGCCCGTGTTTATTCTTTGTGGATTTTAATTGTGCTTTGGTCGCCCAACCCGCCGGCCGGTTGCCGGTTGCCTGATCGGCTGGGGGCCCCTGTTACCCTCTCCTTCCTCTTTTCTCTTGTAACTTCACATGTATTGATTTCTACGGTTAGTATATGTTATAATCTTATGGAATGACCTTTTGTATTTCTATATGGACAGTATTGTGTCTCACATAATTTATTTACATGCTTAGGGATAGTTTTGGACGTTTAACTTATTTAGATCATTTATGCCTTTAGTAGTCGTTGAGTCTTGTTTGTTGGATGATATTGAGCTCTCATTTCTTATTTGTACCCTTATACTCGTCAGAATTTATGACTGAGCGATATAGGTACACTTGCTTGACGGTTTTCACGACGCCTCATGGTATGAGTACTCGTTGTTGTGACAACCTTTCCATTAGATGACCTTGCCAGAAATGGTTTACTTATTCTCTGTATTCTTCTGTCGTTGTCCGCCTTGCCGGATTTGGGGTACTCAGCTTCTATATTGTTGACCGACTCTTGGATGTGTGCACGCCTAGCTACATGTCGCATCAGGTACACGCCTTGTCCTGAGAGTCTGGCCAGATTTAGACTATGACCGTATCTTTATCGTCGTACTACCGAGAGGATTAGAGTCTAGAGTTGTCTTGTGTTGCATAGTGTAGATGCTAGTGCGTTTCACTTAACCTGAGAGTGTATTGCCTAATAATGATGATTGGTGTATTGTGAAGTGAATGTTTAAATGACTTGTGCCTTCTTGTGAATCGTGTCCCCTACCTCTTCGACTATATAATCACTAAAGGTGAGATCACTACTACAAAAACAGGCTATGACAACGGTTAAAAACCGTTGTTATATAAAAAAGCGGACGTTGTTAAACCCTCCGTTGTTAAAGGTTTTAACAACGGTTCATATTTAATGAAAAAACCGTTGTGAATATGTTTAACAACGGTTAAAAACCGTTGTAGTTACTAGCCATCCGTTGTTAAACCGTGAAAATAATTTTGGTGGGAAAGATACAACAACGCTTATGTTAGCATAAACCGTTGTTGAAAGTTTTCATAACAACGGGTATATTAGAAAAAACCGTTGTTAAAATCGTTGTGAATATTTTTAACAACGGTAAAAAATCGTTGTTATTACTAGCCAACAGTTGTTAAACCGTGTGAATAATTTTGGTAGGAAAGATACAACAACGATTTTGTTAAAAGAAACCGTTGTTAAACGTGTGTGTAGTTTTGGTGGGAAATAACAACGCTTAAGTTTTTCAAACCCGTTGTGAATGGAGTTAATAACAACGGATTATACTAAGGAAGCCGTTGTGGAAAGTTTTAATAACAACAGGTATATCAAAATAAACCGTTGTTAAAAGTATGATTACTTTTGGTGGGAAATATGTAACAACACTTTTAATGAATTTTAAAATAACCGTCGTTATTTCTTTTATTATTGTTTTTGAAAAAAATTAAATTTGTTCCCCTGCCAGTGAAAATCCTGCATAAATCAGCAGCACGCATAAACCACTTTCTGCAGCAGCAAAATGATATATACAACCAAAATGATCTCCTTCAGAGCAATTCATACTTACAATTTGATCACTCCTGCATTTTGTAATCAACACTAATCACTTCTACATGCATTAAAGCAAAGACAGCAGCTCTAATGACTTCTAAAAATTAAAGTTCCCTATCTTCCAAAATGATCTAAGTTTCATTTATTCTTCCTTGCAATAATGTTCAAGGACGTATTTGCCCCACAAGTCCCTTACCTCGTCTATTTGGTGCTTTTTGTACTCAGAGACATGTGGCGTGGTGATTACATAATGCGGATAAAACAAATAAAAGACATTAACTTAGGGTAACAACAGTAGCATATATAACAACATCAATATAGCAGCAAAGAAATCAGCTCTAATGAAAAAACGTATTAGCTTCATTAAACTACTAACCCTTTCTGGAATGAGGATATATCTTCGCCTAATAATTTCCAACATGAAACGACAAACGTTGTATCCACGTTGTATCTTATCCGGCTGTTTAGGGACCTATTATTACATAAAAAACGAAGAGACGAGAAGGAAATTACCAATTAGTTTAATGCGTAATTAAAAAAGACATATGTCATACACTTAAGGTATTGTATTTGCGCACGTACCCCTGTTATCGTAGTAAAAGTAGGGCCATCATCAAATCTTCCGTGGGTTGATCGTCGTTAGTTCTTTTCTTCTCAAAGGCTCCTTAAAAAAAAAGGCAGAAACTCACATAAATATATGTGTAGTAGTGAAAATAATAATAATTGAAACTTAATATTATGTGCCAAATCAATATTATAAACTTACTTAATAATTAACTTCTTAAAGGTCTCGGATGGTTGTTTATGCAAAGAGTCCAACCAAAAGACTTTCTTCTTGGTCGGCATGATCGCTGCTAGCAACAATGTCTCCTAGATCGAGAGACACATCATTATTAACAAGCACAACATCATATATTAAATATAAAAATGTAATTGTGTTTGGAATCGTAATATTAATTATATATTACCCGATTTCATTATAAGGGGCAAGAATGAACTTTTTGTTTTTCGCCAATTCCTGAGCAATATAATCTATACGTTCTTCGTACGAAATCATCTCGATATGCATAGATAAAATATAAAGGCACATGAATCCGTATAGATCATGTGGACTCTTACTCTCGGGGATCACAACGATTTCAAGAACCTACATGACAGTTTTAATTCCGGTATTTAAAACACCATATCTTAGTCAGAATATTAGAATATTGCAGGATTTATTAAGAAACTTACTTCATCCAAACAAATAGGTGTTGGATATCAATCTCGTCAAGGCCAGCCCAAATGGCTAGAATCTCCCATGACAGAACTGCTTGACGTTCTTTCCCTAAAATATCATCCTCGAGCGAAATAATTATCAATTGCTCGCTTGGTATGCGAGCATCAGCCTCCTTATAAAGGTCCATCATTGTCAACGTTCTTACTTTTTGCATGAAAACGTTCCCAGTATAATCAGTACGGGATAGACTCCTAACATCTTTCAGCTGGGGGAAATAATGCGAATTTTCTTTTGTGCTACTAGTCACAACATCCTACATGTGGATAACTAAAATTAAGTACTTAACTAAACTAATCCAAACGAAACATATCCCAAAATTAAGTACTTAACTAAATACCTCATCAACTTGATCTTTCAATGAGGTAGTAGTAGGATTATTGTCTATCGGGTGATCAGTCGTGTGTATTTTTTTACCTTACAAAAAAAAAGTGTATTATTCTTTTTCAGATTACTCCAAAGATAAATAGTTATTTAAAAAAATCGAGAAGTAATACCTCATCAACTTGCTCTTTCAATGATGAGGCAGTAGTAGAAATTAAAATATAAAGAGAGTTTTTAAAAAAAATGGAGAAGTTAATTAAATACCTCATCAAGTTGTTGTTTCGACGAGGTAGTAGAAAGATTGTCTATCGAGTGAGTCTTATCCATGTTTTTTGTTACCTACAAAACAAAAATATAACGTATAAATTTCACTAATTATGAAGGTGATGAACGAAGACAAAAGGCTGGATAGATGTATTTTTCTAACCCCGATTACATTCGGTTAAGTCATAGGAGAACGAGCCAGGTAAATGTGCTTATTAGGCCATTGGACAAAACATTTAACCACATCTGCCAGAATTTGAAGGTCGTCACGGACTGGGACGGGCAGTTGAAGCGTTTCATAGCCCTTAAAGGCTTGATTTATCTCCACTTTTCTATGATTCGGCAAAAGTGGTACGCCATGAACCAAGATGTTTTCCGCTGATTTGTTGGGCATTATGTCTACGAAACCCCGGGCAACACGAACAACTATCTCGGATGAAGGGTCGGTGAGAATAACTACCTTCCTTTTTATGGCCTATAGAATACACATTATTAATTAAATTCCAAAATATAATCGAATTCATAAATGATCTACATACCTATTACAGACTTCATGCATACCTTGCCGAAAACTGGCCCCTCATTTGAAGGTGATGGGTCGTCCGTCTTCTCAGTCGTCATCTCAAGTTTCATCCCCTGATTATTGTCATCCGTCTTCTCAGCCGTCTCCTCAAGTTGCATCCCCTTTTCAGACTCATTTTGTGACAACCCTCGCGAATGCGGAAATATAAAACAAACAAGCATGTGAATTATATAGCGGAAATAGGTAGTTTTAAAAACTTTTATACATGCAAGTTAAATAAAACGAGGAGTGTCAAAATATTACAACTAAATGCGGAAAATAACAAAGAGACGGAGTCTCTCAAAATGTTAACAAAGAACAAGTGTTTAGCAAAACTAGCTAATATCGTCTAGAGGTGAAAACTTCCACGGACAAACGCCCGCTAGCTCACACCCGAACCCCAAAACATCATATCCAAAAAGGCATCCAAGCAAGCAACCTGTTCATTCATGAAAAACATGAACGCCACAGTCAGTGGGGAGTAACTCCGGGTTCTACCAGCCATATCACATTAAACGTACATATAAGGAAATACAAAAGTAAAATCATGCATATATAGATATACATGTGAGATACGATAAGAATAGATAGGCAATTCGATAAATAATGATAAGATCATGTGGAAATCAAATCCGAAACCATCATGTTATTCAAAGACTCGGGGAAGACACTCTTAGGCAACCGAATACGCTCACTAGGGCTTGCATCTCACTGTTAGCGGTATAAGATTGATAAGATTGAGACTCGACAGACAAACCAAGTCAAGTCATGCGATGATCACAATAAATCCAACATATTATCATCCATTCACGAACCAAGACATTGACGGTGTCCAATCATGCAATGACCATGAACAATATCATGAAATCACGCATTCAAAGACGACGACACAAGACGACAACTCTCACGGTAAATGAAACGCGCTAGCATCGTGTACATGGCAAGTATGATTAAAAGGCATCCACGGGATCACATTTCCCTGAACTCATACGCGATGCTTACATTTCGCCTATGTAGACTAATTTCCTCCTGGTAGGAACGATAAGGCTCCTAATCTAAACCTGGCCAGATTCTCGGAATCACATTTTTCGATTCGATATGCGATCACGTTTCGCACCCAAGACTCGGTCTTACAAAGAAAACGCCGAGTACCCATATTCTCGGTAGATCAATTCACGAAGAGGGCGGATAAACGAGCTCAAGCCTCAAACCT
>JAIUZE010043125.1:0-12988 GCA_022085475.1 Heliosperma pusillum | reverse complement strand
GACGATATTAGCTAGTTGTAATCTATTTCGAAAACTACCCCATCTATTTCGAAAATACCCATCTATTTCGAAATATCCCATCTATTTGCGAAAAATACCCAATCTATTTTGTACGGAGCCCTTTTACTTTGTTAACTGTTGGGAGGATTTCGTTCTCTTGGTGTGGTATAATTCGTACTCTAGTTTGTAATATATGACACTCCTCGTATTCTTTCCTTGCATGTATAAAAGTTTTTTAAAACTTCATATTTCCGCTATATAATTCACATGCTTGTATGTTTTATCTTTCCGCATTCGCGAGGGTTGTCACATACCCGAGGTAAAAAGGGTCCACGTTGTGGTTGCCCTAATGAACATGGGGTTCATAGGTGCTTCAATTGGTATGGCTAAATCTCAATTTCGTGTAAGTTATGTGAAAGGTATTGTCAATTTAGTTATTAATTCCGTATAAGTGAACTGAGTCGGTGAATTTTGAATAACGTTTAATTGACAATCGAGAAATAAAATGCATGTTGGCAATTTTGGCATGACAGAAAACATAAAGCAAGCAATTAAAAAATAATAAATCCTAATATGTCCACCTAGCTAATCTAATTAACTAGACGATTACAAAATCGTAAACCAACTCCTTCGTCCCTTGCCTCTTCATGGAACACACTCCAAAAAGGCACCGTCTTTTGGAACACCAACTTTGGGAATCTCCGTCTTTATAATAAATAATTACAAAAAGATACAAATGAAATTCCTATTATACATTTGATCTAGAAAATGAAATTAAATTATTACAAACCGGCGATACGAGATTGCAATTAAATTTACAACCGAAACGGTATTCCCTAATATTACGGGTAATACCGATTAAAATAATCTAAGACATACTAGGTAAAACTTGCATTAAAAATTAAATAAATTTCATTCATTCATTCAACAATAACAACATAAACAAAATGCTGTAAAAATCATGCCAAAATCGTCATTAACACTAATCATGCTCATTTTAGCTCGGTTTTATGGATTTTATCGATTTTTAACCATTAAAAATCAATAATCAATAATTAAATCGTATTTAAGCTATAAAAAATTATCTAAACTGATTTAGAACTCAAAATTAGTCCCCACTAATTTTTTTGTTTTTAATTAGTTTAAATTGAGCTTATTTGCTAAATGTAGAAGTTTAATCACAACATTTATTAAATAAACCCAAAATAAAAATAAACATCATAAAAAATTGAAACCAAAAAATTTTTATATTCAGGAACATTTCCAGGAACTACAAAAACCAAAAATATTTGCCCAAAAATTTTGAATTAAATTTATGAACAAATAGCTTTGACTTTATCGGTTTTATCAAATAAAAACCAATGAATATTGTACAATAGTGAACCAAATTATAAAATTGCACCAAGATGATAAAAATCATATTATAAAATGTTTCAAAAATTTTTAAGACCAGAAAAGGACGTTTTAATTTTATGAACATTATAATCTCACTTTATCGACTTTTATCTAATAAAAAAAAAACAAAAAATGCAAAACTTAATCAAAAATCACGAAATTTTACATACAGTATGTAAAACATGCATGTGAAATCATATAAAAATATCATCACCAAAATCAACATGCAACTATTTTTAGTTAACTTTTAACATAAAAAATGCATATTAACTTGATTTAAAGGACATAAATCAAAATAAATAGCAAATCAATCCCTAAAATCACCAAATTTGACCACAATCATTTTGAGGTCAGTAGGTATGCATGAAAATCAAAAAAAATTCGGGCAATCCATTTTTAACACAAATTTTCGATTTTACTCAAGTTATCGTATAACTCGATTTTAATGCTTAAAATCAACATGCATGTAACAATTGAGCTCTGATATCACATGAAATTCCTAGACATATAATTAGACTCCTATAATTAGTTCATTAAATTACATTAACTTAATGATTTAGGATCTACTTATCATGCATGCAAATATAAAAGCAAAAATATAAAAATAAGATGAAATTTCCTTACATTGGAGTTTCGAAATAAATGGGCACAATAAGAAACTCTTTTCTTATTGTTCTTGAGCATAGAATTAGTGAATGATCCTCCATAAACCAACCTCCAAAGTATAAGGTCTCTTTCTTGTTGCACCCAAGAATCCACCCAAATAATCTTAACTTATTATTAACTAGATAATAAGTAAGAAATAATACTACTAATATTATTGTATTACTACACTAGTAATATGTAGAGAATATTAGTCCATTATTGATCATTTTGATTTTTGATATTTGTCCCACAAATACTTATTAATCATATGCTTAATTATCTTGTATAATTAAGTATTAATTTCATCATATAACAATTATATGACACAGATTAATAAACAATATGTACTTAACTCTTAAGTGATATTTTACCATTATATCAATATATAATGGGTCCCATAATGCTTAGTTAATTTATTTTACAACTCCTTGTAAATATAATTAACTAATTACCTCTACCTCAAAATATATATAAAACCTCAACTAATTTAGTAAATTAACGATTAATTACTAAACTAGATTTTATTTAATCATATTAAAATAAGATATAAATTTATTAGTCAATTATCGTATAATTGAATAATGATACTCAATTGAAATTGAGTTTCAAACTCAATTTCTAACAATTAACTCTCATAACTAAACGTACATATCAAATATATGTAAGGGACTAATTAAACTGTATCATATACAAATAATTAAGTATTGTACGTATTTGGGTCTCATCCTATAAGAGTGACCGAAATGAATCAGTTGATCACTGCCGTCATACGACAATAACGTCTAACTCTAGTCAGCTGAGCGTTATCGATAAACGTTAATCAACTGACGTGGAGTATCAAAATATACTAATCATGCCACGTATATTCCAAATGAGATTTATTATATAAATGCACCATTGTGAAAGACACTTACTCCAACAAAGTCAACCCAGAACAGGCGCAGCAACAGCTGCGTCCTCAAGAAGAGGCGCATCACTTGTTGCGTTTGTTCTTGAGTTGAATTCTGATTGTGAAGTCAGAATCGCAAGTAGTTAATGTTGTTTTGTATATTTATGATTCATTATTAACCTATGCCTCGAATGAAAGTAATTTAACATATTAATTGCTACAATTTGTATTAACAATGAATCCACAGATTTGATATGAACAAATCGAACCTCTAAAACCCAAATTTGATTCAAAGATGAAAACCCGCTAATATTGAATTATTAGGGATCTAAGTCAAGAACAAAACGTTTTATAAAAGATTAAATCCGATTTATGTAAGAAGAAAAGAGAAAATAAGAAAAGTAAAATAAAGAGACGTAGAAACCAGAGGAAGAAGAAGAAGAAGAGCAGGAGCATGCATCCTCTAGAAGAGGCGCAGCAGATGTTGCGACTCTTCGAAGAGGCACAAATGCTTCTGCGTTTCTTCTCGACGTCTGATCACTACTGAAAAGGTTTTATGAAAAGGGTTTTGATTTTGAAATCGATTCTGAATCTATTTGTGACGTGAATCTTACATTAATTGAATAAAACAAATACAAATAATTAAAGACAGGATTTACACCCTCAAACGTACATGTTGACGAAACGAGATATTAACTAAGTAAGTGCCCTTGTTGAAGGACTAAAATTGATTAAGTTGATTTATTGATTGATTGATTGTATAGTGGTCAAATTGGTCGGTCAATGCAATAACGTGATGGGTACTTAGAAGGATCTGAGCTTACGTGGTCGATTGATCAAGCACGTAGATGTCGATAGCTTAGAGCAAGAACTAGAATGCAAAGAGAGAGAAGAGAAGGGGTGGAACACTCGCGTACTTTAAAAGTGAGAACAGAGCTCTCATTTTATAGCCGAAAATACAAAGAGTTCAAGAACAACTCAAACTTATCCAGAAAAGTGAGGTGCGATGTGAGGCTCGCTAGCCGTCGAATGGGGTTGCGTTATGAAGCTCGCCAACCGTCATATGTGGGAATCTGCCTGTCTCTGTCCTCAGGCGAACTCTTGTTGGGGAAACATAATATTGAAAGGAATTTGCAAAACTTGATATACGGAAGACTCTGTCAAGCTTGAATCATTCCGAGGAATCTACTCGGTTGTGGCGAGCGAAACTTTGGTAATAAAAAATGGGCCCACGGATTGTATGTCCGAAAGGTGGATCCTGCTAAGATGATAACATCATGTGACGGCTTTAAAGCCCGTTAAGGCACGGATCTTGAAAAAGAACCAAGCTTGTGAAATAAAACGTCGGAGAAGAGGCGCACAAGAGTTGGGCCCACAAATAAAAAACTTGTAACGAACTTTTGAATTAAAGTGAAAACGCGCTGTGGAATAGGAGCATCAAGAGCTTCGACCTTTGGAAGAGGCGCAGCAATTGCTGCATCCTTTCCTAAGCTCGTCCCTGTCTGAGTTAAAGCGCGACAAACGAACTCTTTCTCATTACTTCAAAACACACAAACCTTCGAAAACCTCGCAAATTCCAACCAAAATTCGTCAAAACTTGATCAAATTAAGCCACAAAGCATGACTAATTGAGGTATGTATCTTATCTTTTGCTTTACACTTCTAATTTTGATTGAATTAGAGTTTGAAATTAGGGTACTTCTGTAACACCCGCAAATGTACTCTATTTGTAATTTAAAAATACTATACGGATACTTTTCAGCGAATTTTAGTTTTAGTCTAGAATTTTATTTCCTGTGTCTATTTTAGAAAATCCGAGTTCGTTTTCGGACTTTACGCGAGATTTCAAGTAAATCACGTCTTAAGACGTTATTGACTTTTTCCTTGACTTTTTCCACTTACTCCTTCATATACTCCTTCATAACCCTAACTCCCTCACAACTCAATCTTCTTCTTCCTCACCAAGTGAACCCCAAAACCTAGCCTCCATATTCTACCAAGTTTAGAATCGTCACTACTCATTCAATTCTCGCTCAAATTCAACTAGGTTCGTCTTATTCCTTCCCTCACATCGTCCTCTATCCGTATTGGAAATAAAATTACCGTCTTTTTCGCTTTTTAATTTATCCGTCTTTCTCAAAGGTGAATTATATTCATCTTTTATTATCTAATTGTAGGTGGAGACTTTATAGACCCCGACAAAGATTTCTATCTAGTGAACGAAGGCTTAGAAATCGATTGAAGACGCGTAAAATTAACGGTGAAGGGTTACTCGATATCATTTACGTGTTTTTATGTGTTTTCCATGTTAGAAATTGTATTTAGAATAAGGTTAGTAATCTTAGGATTTGTGTTGTTGATGTTGGTTGTTGTTAGTTGATAATTGATATGAGAATTGATGGTTTGTGATGATAAATGATGATTGTTTTATGTGGATTGCAAGACGGATTGAAGGATCGCGTGCCTGCCAGACCAGGACGTTGGCAGCGTTCCCTGGACGCTGGCAGCGTCGTCCGGCGCTGGCAGCGTTTCTTGCTGCCAGTTTCCCAAGTCGACTGCAGTTTTCCTGCACTGACCCCTTTTCGTAAAATGATCATATCGCCTTTGTTACTTGCTTGTTTTGGGCTTATGACATCCCGTTGGAACCGTAAGAGGATAAGCTATCACCTCCATTTGGAATTATGGCATTTGGATGTTTAGAACTCTAGCTATAACCGTTTGAATTGGACCCTTGTTTTAGTTGGTTTCCAAACACGTGGTTTTGGAGAGGGGATCTACGTTTCTTATTTATTATACTTCCTAAACTTGTTCTAATGCTTATGTATCATGTATTGATTCATTCTTATCATAGTTAAATTTATATAATTCCCTATTCGCATGTTTTGTGACGGTTTTTGATATGTCCCACTGTGAGTTGGTTTTTACACATGTTACGGTTTGAGCACTAATTTCCTATGTGCTTTGTACTCTCATTCCCTTGGCTACCTCCACGTTCGTAAGGCTGGAATGTCGGAACGGGGATGTATCCTTACTGCTTAATTGCATGTGTTATGGGCATATGAAACGTTGTTGGGAGCGTCGAACGCTTGTATGTGTATGCTTGTGCTCTATTTCGCCTCTTTCGTGAATGTCGACCGAATTTGGGGTACTCGGCGTCTATGATTGACCGAGTCTTGGATGCGAAATGTTTATCGCATGTCGAATCGGAAAACGTTATTCCGAGAGTCTGGCCAGGTTTAGACTAGGACCGTATTATTATCGTCGTCCTACCGGAGGAAATTAGTCTACATATACGAAATGTAATCGTGTATGCATTCAAGGAAATGCTTATCCCGTGGATGCCTTTTAATCATACTTGCCATGTACACGATGCTAGTACGTTTCATTTACCGTGAGAGAGGTCGTCAATGTATTGTATGTTTGAATGGATGATAATATGATTGATTATTTGTGATCTTTGGATGACTTGGCATGGTTTGGTTGTCGAGTCTCAATCTTATGAAACTTATACCGCTAACGGTGAGATGCAAGCCCTAGTGAGTGTATTCGGTTGCCTAAGAGTGTCTTCCCGGAGTCTTTGTATAATATGATGGATTCGGATTTGTACTTCATATGCTCTTATCATTAAATATTGAATTGCCTATTTATCGTTATCGTACTTCACATGTATATCTATATATGCATGTTTCTACATTTTGTATTTCCTTTTATGTACGTTTAATGTGATATGGCTGGGAGAACCCGGAGTTACTCCTTACTGACTGTGGTGTTCATGTTTTTCATGGATGAACAGGTTGCTTGATTGGATGGTTTTTTGCTTGTGGTATTTTAGGTTCGGGTGTGAGTGGTAAGGGTAAAGTCGCGTCACCTTAATCAATGTAAAACCTAATTCACAACTAACTAATAGTCAGCGGTAAGCATGGTATCGAATCCACAGGGAGGCGGTAGTATTCTAATCTGTTAAACTAGGTTTGTCTCTTAAGTAACAATTTTTGGGTTTGAGATTTGAGTTCTAAGCTAAAAGCAATTAATAACAACAAATAAAGTAAACAATAACAACTAATACTAATAACAACTAATAATAAGCAACAACTAACTATAAGCAATAACAAACTAATAAGGTTGAAAACAATGAGATTAAAAGTTTAGGGTCTCAGGTTCACTAGGATTATTGTTCAGGGGTAAGGATGTAGTCAACTATCATGCAACAAAGTTATCTAAGGTCACAAGATCGGTCGATTCAATTATGCCCTTTAGATCTACAATTTAACATGCGATCGCTATCATTAAACGAGTTCTTTTCAATTATCGTAGCCTATCTTAGTCTTAACCCGGTCGGTGTCAATCCTAATTCGCGAGACTAGTTAATTAATCCTGGCCAGTGATCAAACAACTAGAATTAAAACGATAATCAAACAATAACCATGCAATTGCAATTCAATTAATTAATCTACCCCTTCTAACAATCCTAGATCCCCTTCCAACCCTAGAAAGGAAATTAGCTACTCATAACAATATAAATAACAACAATAATAATTAAAGCAAACATGATTAACAACAATGAAAGGAATAACAAAGAATAATTAAAGAACAAGAAGGTAATTAAATAAATAACTAAGAAAGATTGAAGAATACCGATTACAAGTTGAACTAAAGACAATCGTCTTTGATAAATAAAATCCAGAGGCAAAGAAAGCTAAATTAGGTTTTCTAATTTTAAAGTATGAAAAAGCATTGAAAAGCGTAAGAAAGCATGAAAGACGAGCTTTCCTTTTATAATACAAAAATCTAATTAATTAGGTTAAAGTTTAGGAAAATATGAAAAAGTCGTCGAAATATTGGGTTGCTCGATCGACCAAGGGTATGTTGCTAGATCGAGCAACCTTCAACCCGACTCGATCGAGCAAGGCACTATGCTCGATCGAGCAGCCTTCAAAAATGGCTTGTTTCTTCGTTTTTCTTCATTTCTTTTCCACCGTTCTCGATTCCCGTGCCTAAACTTCTACGATCCGACTACGCCATGCTCCATATCAACTCTAAAAGCTCCAAATGCATCCAATCCGCATTAAAACATAACAAAAGCGGCAGAATCGATATTCTAGCTAAAATAGCATAGAATACGCAAGGAAAGACGGTAAATCGAGTTATTTGCAACTAAGGGAAGCATAAAATATGTGTATAAATAATGATCATCAAACTCCCCCAAACCAATCATTTGCTTGTCCCTAAGCAATGCTTGTCTCTAAGCAAAGCACTCAACACTATACAAGGACAAACATACAAATGGTGAATGAAAACTCAAAGCTAATGTTAATGCACATACAAATCCCAAGCTATCCAAATCTATAACAAAGTAATGACTAAGTTGTACCAATAAAACAAATTCAAAGGCACGGGAAAGTAGAAAACGCAGCTCATATTCCAAGATTCTACATGATACCGTAGTATAGACAAAACCAAATACCTTTCAATCTTGCAAGGCTCAATTTGTCGGATTCTCGCGGATTTACTCAAGCACTCATAAGTTTATGTAAGGGTGAGTTTTATGAAGATAGAAAGAAATAGAAACATTCACTCAACTTATGAAACATGCATGCATTCTAATGTGATAGTAATTTCCCCACCTAATACGCATTCGCTATAAAGTACATGAATCAGGACAAAAAGGGAGGCTAATGGGTGAAGGTATAGAAATGGATTGTGCCAAGGCACGTATGGAAATGTGGGGCTAAGACCGGTAGTCGCAGCGACACGTACCAAAACAAATCTACAAGACTAGCACAAACCAACACCAACTAGAGAAATCATCTTAAACTTTGACAAAGCAAGAGAGAGATCGAAATTGCTCTCTAAACATGCATTAGACTCTAGTATAATCCCTTTCATTTTCCCTTGAATAATTCAATGAAGCAACAAACTTTTCTTTCTTTTTTTTTTCTTTTTCTTTTTTTTCAAATCAAATTTTTTTTTTCTTCTTTTCTTCATCATTTTTTTTTCTTCTTTTGCTTCATAATTTTTCTCAACAAAGGGAATAAATGACACAATTGCCAACATACTTGCTACACCCATTTGATATTCTTTTTGAAATCCCGACCCAACCATAGTAGACAAGTAGATAAGAAAAACATGCAACTGCGACTGTCCCGATAAGGTAGGCAAATTCTAGGAATGTAGCTATTATATGGCTCGTAAAACAGGCTACAAAAGGCTCAAATAGGCTAAACATAAAGAACTCAATAATAAGGGTATAAAATCAAGTCTTTTTGGCTATGTGAGGCTTATTTGAACAAAAAGAACCACCATTCCTCATGCACTTATCAAACGAACGCGTTTAGTATCAAAAAACGAATGTCACACTTATGCAATTTGATGTTACACATTCCACAAGGAGTACCACACTCAAGCCTAAAGACAATGAGACCAGTTTATTGATGTTCCTGGCCTAGGAAGCTCTAAAGACCTCAGAATTTTAAGTGGTTTACCAACAAAAATTGCCAAATCTAATTAGCATAAGGTATGTCAAAAACGGTCAAGACTTGTAATATGAGCTTTGTTTTCAAAAATAGCAAGTCAAAACAATGTACATGGACAACTTATTTGGGATTCAAATGCAGAAACAATGCAAGTTATCATCATTGTTATTCAATTCACCAAGACTCGACCTAATAAAATAAACAAAAAAAACTTGTTTTTGGATTTTGTAAATTTTTCAACTTTTATGATTTTTTTTTCTTCACACAACAGAAATAAACACACAACATAAATAAAGACTCTCCCCCAAACCTAAATGTCACAGTGTCCTCATTGTGACGCTAACAGCACAACATCACACAACAACCAACAGCAGCAACCTAAAGGACACAACTAACAAAAGGGAAGGGGAAATAACTAAAAGAAAATACAATAAAAGAAAGTACAAGGATAGATAATACCCGTAACTGAGAGAATAAGGGTGAGGTAGGGAAGAAGAATGACGAAATAAGAAGATAAATGAAGAAAAAATTGGTGAAAACTTGCTTTTTAAGGCTTCAGACTGGTACGAACCGATCGACTTGATCGAGCAAACCCAACCTGCTCGATCGAGCAAGTTAAATTTTCCGGATTTTCGAGATTGCAAAAGTGGCTGATATGGTGCATACACGAAAACTCGATCGAGCAGGTTAGTGTGCTCGGTCGAGCAACCCAGTAGGATCAAGTCCGTCACTTGTTTTCTCTTCTTTTCTTCTTTCTTTCTTTTCGTTTCTTCGTTATGAAAGCGACTTCCAATTTTTTTTAGCTGCAAACACTCCATAAAATTGTTAGATCGCTCCCTCACCGCACTCAATAAAGCACAACTATATTAACTATCCAAACTAAATTGAATTGAACTATAACATCAATAACCAAGCTAATCGAAATAAAATTTACAAATGTAATACAAGTAAATGCCGGGTTGCCTCCCGGTTAGCGGTGGTTTATATCGGTCCCGCACGACCGTGTTACCTCAAAGTCATGGTGGTTTATCAAGAGTGGAAAGGTCGACGGCCTCTCTCTCTCCTATAAATGCTCTATCGTAATAGGTCTTTAAGAGCGGACCATTGACTTTGAACATTCCGCCCTTGTCGGTTTGTAGCGTAACCGACTCAAACTTGCTCACCTTGGTTTTTGTGAATGGTCTCGACCATCTAGACTTGAGTTTACTTCGTGAGCTTCCAGCTTCAGCATTCCTGGAAATTAAGGCGATCTTCAGAGGATCCCTATCCAAATGCAAAGGGGGACAGTCATCAATAGTTAAATCAACAATATCAACCCTATGACATGTCTCTTCTAGTAGGGGGTGTTTTATTGCCTTATCTAGGTTGAAAGTGATAGTGTCATCCCCCACTGTTAGTGTAAGTCTCCCATTCTTAACATCTATAACCGCCCCCGCAGTATGGAGGAATGGTCGTCCCAAGATGATAGGAATTTGGGTGTCCTCAGCCATATCTAAGACAACAAAGTCAACTGGTATGGAAAACTTCCCTACTCTAACCGGTACGTCTTCTAAAATCCCTAAAGGGTGTTTAATAGAACGGTCGGCCATTTGTAAGGTCATGGTTGTAACAGTAAGTTGACCCATATTTAACTTTTTGCATATAGAAAATGGCATAACACTAACACTAGCCCCTAAATCACAAAGGGCTTTATCTATAGCTAAGCAACCTATATTACAAGGAATAGAAAAACTCCCTGGATCCTTTAGCTTAGGTGGTGATCTGGATTGCAAAACAGCACTGCATTCCTCAGTAAATGCAACCGTCTCCACTTCATTAAAGGACCGCTTCCTTGTCAATATATCCTTTAGAAACTTTGCATAGGCCGGCACTTGAGTGATCAACTCAGTAAATGGTACACTCACTTGTAAATTCTTCACTATCTCCATAAACCTCCCAAACTGTTTATCGAGCTTTGATTTATGTAGGCGTTGAGGAAAAGGAAGTTTAATTACAATGGGCTTGGCTTCTTTGGCTTTGGAAGATGAATTAGAAGGCTTTTCATCCTGATCAGGGGTTGCTCGATCGAGCAGAGGGCTTGCTCGATCGAGTTTTGCTGTACTGTAACTTTCAGAAACTTCCCGAGAAGAATTTGAGCAAATTTTCTTGTTTAATTACAATGGGCTCGTTTTTCTTCATTTCTTTTCCACCGTTCTCGATTCCCGTGCCTAAACTTCTACGATCCGACTCCGCCATGCTCTATATCAACTCTAAAAGCTCCAAATGCATCCAATCCGCATTAAAACATAACAAAAGCGGCAGAATCGATATTCTAGCTAAAATAGCATAGAATAAGCAAGGAAAGACGGTAAATCGAGTTATTTGCAACTAAGGGAAGCATAAAATATGTGTATAAATAATGATCATCAGTGACCTAGCGGGCGTTGTCCCTGGATGAAACACCTCTAGACGTTGTTTAGCTAGTTCGCTAATAACTTTGTTACTGGATAATATTTTGAGAGACTACGTCTCTTGTAGTATATTCTATTTTAGTTTGTAATTATTTGACATTCCTCGTATTTTCTATTTGCATGTAAAAAGTTTTAAAAACACCGTATTTTTCCACTATATAAATCACATGCTTGTTATGTTTTATTTCCGCATTCGCGAGGGTTGTCACAAGTTCCCTATGAAAATGTCAAAAAATTGGAGGTTTGCCTCCATTTGATTTGTATGATAGAAATTGATAGTAAATATGAATAATTGGCCTTATTAGGAACATAACCATGTATTCCTTTTGTGTTTTCGTCAAATTTTGAACAAATGAGACAGTCACCCTGCTGATTCAAAAACCATCTCGAAAACCCCTTTAGGATCGTCCATGTTAGATGAACCTTGGTGTTCTGGAACCCTTTGCAATGGGTAAACTTGTTGTGTGTAGGATTTTTTATTTGCGACGGGGTCTGCAGGACGCTTTTCTAGGACATAACCGCAATTATAGTGAAATGCTGTCGAAGTTTCGACTCAAACCCGTGACTAGGCTTTAAACTAGACTTGACTTGACCCTTACTTGTGTAGTCGGGATTTCGAACAAGCGGCCAAAGACAGCCGGAAAACTCCTTCTAGAGTTTTGGAAACGCTTGAAATGTCTTGAAACGACTTGAAATGACATCGGTTTTTGCAGGTGATATTCCTTCTACGTCGGAGGAAACCCCTACGGATGTAGACTGTGACAACCCTCGCGAATGCGGAAATATAAAACATACAAGCATGTGAATTATATAGCGGAAAATACGGTATTTTAAAAACCTTTATACATGCAAGATAGAAAAATACGAGGAGTGTCAAAATATTACAAACTAAATAAAATACCACAAGAGACGTAGTCTCTCAAAGTGTTAACAAAATCGGACAAAGTAATTAGCAACTAGCTAAAATCGTCTAGAGGTGAAAAACTTCCAGGGACAACGCCCGCTAGCTCACACCCGAAACCCAAAATATCATATCCAAAAAGTCATCCAAGCAAGCAACCTGTTCATTCATGAAAAACATGAACGCCACAGTCAGTGGGGAGTAACTCCGGGTTCTCCCAGCCATATCACCTTAA
>JAIUZE010043122.1:0-14123 GCA_022085475.1 Heliosperma pusillum | reverse complement strand
AAAACCGTTTCTTAATATTTTCCCGCATGCTTAACATATTTAAAACCCGTCAAAACAACAACAAAACAATTAAGTATCGACACAAGACCCAAGGACCATAACCGGACCAGATCCAGACCGGGCTGGACCGGCCTGAACCGGCCTGAACCGGCATGAACCGGCCTGGTTTTGGGCTGGTTTGGGCTGGTTTTTCAGCCATACCCCACGGTTCCACCAACATCAAACACCAAATTAATTCCAACATGTTTTTAATTAACAAACAACCATTTTAACAACCAATTTAACCATCATACATATAAAAATCATGATTATGAACAAATCATTTAAATATGTCAAGAAGACTAAACATGTCATAAATTCATACAACATAATAAATCATAACTACCTATCATGTTACTACTAAAACCATAAATCATAATAACATGGACAAAAACAAAAGATGAACCAAAAACAAAAGAAACAAAAGCTATGTAACATTAATTCGTCGAGTAACTCGGAATCGTTACCTTAGCTAGCAAAATCAAGTAGCACCAAAATAAGAAGTAAAGAAAAACCCGTCTACTAATCTTCACCCAAAATATACGAGTCACCCAAACTCGTCTTCAAAATCTTCCCCTTATAAGAAATGACAAGAATAATATTGTTAGAATTAAAACTTGATTTTCCATAATTAAAGTGTTGAAAACGATTTTGTCGGAATTTAAAATAAAACGTACTTGAAGATGGGGAGCGAAGAGGAGATCCTAGAAATATAAGGTAGGACGGATTTAATTAAGAAATGAAGGTTTTATGAAGGTTTTGCTCAAGAACGACGAAGAACGGATGAAGAACACGAAGAACGCTCAAGAACGATTAAAGAAAGTGATATTTTGATCTTAAATTGATTTATTGTAAAATGAAAAGTTGTTAGTGAGTAATGTGGTGAGTGAGCCGTGTGTTTATAGAGAAAATAATGAGTCGGGTTTTGAAATTGTTGTTACGGAATTGACTCAGGTTTTATTATTATAATAAGATAATTAATTAAATATTAAGTTAATTAAATTAAATATCTAGATATTATGTTATATTAATGAAAAGAAATGAAAATATCTAGCCCTATTAGAGGAAGAGGAGCCGTGTGGAAGGAGAGGAATCGGATCTGTTTTTCGAGCGATTTGCGGAATTTCAGTTGACGGATCGATAAAGTAACAAATATCTAAGATATTTGTATTAGTTTAATCGAAACAATTAAAAGATCTAATTGTGAGTGGAAAAAGATGACATGGGCGTGTGACTCATGCCAAAGTCGAGTTTCGGGTTTTGTTTCGGGATTTAAGTCGACTCGGGAATAGTTAAATGACGTTCGGGTTAAAACCGTAAAACCTCTTTATAAATTCCGAATAAATTCAAAATAATTTTATTAAATTATCATAAATCCAAATAAATCTTAATAAAAATAAATTAAAAATATTATTTTTTAAATAAAATTTCGGTCTTCAAAATTACAAGGCGAGTCGGAAAAAGTCAACGAAAGTCAAAGTCGACTTAAAAGTCAAGAAAAGTCAAAGATGACTTAAAAGTCAAGAAAAGTGTATGACGACTTAAAAGTCAAGAAAAGTCAATGACGACTTTAAAAAGTCAAGAAAAGTCAAAGACGACTTAAAAGTCAAGAAAAGTCAAAGATGACTAAAAACGGGATGTTCATGAAATCTCTCAGAAATTCCAAATACGAACTCGGAATTTCAAAATACGACTCGTAACAATAAATTCTATTTTAAAACTCAAGTTTTGCTGAAAAGTATTCGTAAGATATTTTACTAGAAAAATTGGGTACTTTTCGGGTTGTTACAATTGTAACGGTCTACCTTCAGCCTTGGTCAACCCAAGAAGGTCCCTAAATTTATTCTTATACCCTTGAGAGCTAAGGGGTATGGCTGGTGCATCTTCAGGGTCCTATCCCCCAATGGCAACTATTTCCTCAGGAAAGGGACAAATATCGCCTCCAAGAAAGGCGAAAACATTCAAATTCGGGTCCCAGTACTCAAGACAAGCATCCAGGAACGGCCTCACAACCTTTAAAAATTATAGGCTCAAGATCGATCCTAAATTGAAAGCACCCATATCGTGTTTTTCTACATTTTTGAACTCATTGGTCCACTCCTTAAGACGGTTTTCAAAAGCTTCCATGATTGTGAAAGCTTTCCTTTTTTAAGAGAGATTTTTGTGTGTAATAGTATTGATAGACGGAAGAATTATATGAGTAATAGCTTCCTCGACATCTCTATATATAATATTCGCGCTTTCCCAATTTTAATCAAAGACGGATTAACCCAGGAACGCACGCAGCATGAGCTGCGCTCTTTCGAAGAGTCGCAGCTCTTGCTGTACCTCTTCCCCAGGTCTTCGTCCTGCTTTCCAGCTTCGGATATTTCCTAATTCACGTCCAACTATATCTTCCTATTCCTATAGGATATAGATTCGGTAATACGCCAATTTTCAATAATATTGGATTTCCTAATCCTGGTCGGGTTCGCATTTCGAGACGAAATTCGACATTATCGCTAAACAAGCACATTTACTCATTTTATTTATTTTATTTATTTTTTTATTTTTCATTTTCTATTTAGAGAATCAATTCTAAACAGTTTCTACGATTTCGTTATAAACTTACATTTATTTTAAATTTTCGTTTTTTAGGGGGTAGCCCTCCCCACCATTCGGTCATTTTTTTTGCACATTTCATTTTTTTTTGCGCCAGTTTAGGCCACTAATGCTACATGTAAACGATGTGACTTCTGTTATGTGACTGCTATGTGATTTTTGGCAGCATGACGACAATAGCCTTCGTCTACCAAACCTGCTTTTAAGCTAAACTGCAGATACAAAAAGTATCCAACAACAAATACACCCAGACCATCAAATACAACCAAAAGAAAGCATGTATATCAGACTAGGGGCTCTCGCCCAATACAAAATCCAAAAACCCAAAGATGGGGGCTTTCGCCCGAAACAAAGTCAACATGTGCAATAACAAATCAAAATGTAAAAGTCAACATCAAAATAAAGCATCCAGAGCCTCCAGCGCCGTCAACAGACGAGTTGTCTCCTCCCGAGACTCCGCCAGCTCCCGCTCGAGGTCCCTCTGTGAAGGAAATACCCCATTTCAGAAACTTCATCTCACAAAAACAAAAATACAACGTTATATGAAAAGGGAATGAGAGTTTCATACCTGTCGGTCCCGACCACCTACGAGTGCCTCATTAGCTGTAGCCCGTAGCCGTTTGGCCACCCTCCACAACACAACGTGCTGAGACGGAGCCACCTGCATTCAAGTTCAAATAGTGGTCAAAATCAAATGCAATCCTATGCAATGAAAGTAGTCAAAATTGGAAGCTAACCCTTCTCACGAGGTGCTGCCACTCTTCCAAGCCAACATCAGTCACCGCCACGCTGAAATCACGGAGCTCCGAAACCATCGTGAAGTCGGCCGCATCCGTATACTCCAACACCTTGGGGTAAGCTGGGGGCTCAACGCCTGCCACCTCGATCTCCTACAAGGATCAAATGGTTTGTTAACGATTGTTCACCATTCCTCAGAATAAAAAAAAACAACAAAAAGAGCAATATTTACCACAATCGGCCAGTACGCCAACCTTCGATGAACAAACCCGAGGTAATCCTTGCCAAGAATGAGAAGAGCGTTCACGTTCGCGCCAGCCAAGTCAGCCTGTCTCTCGGCGTCAGAAGGCTCCCTAAACATCGACCCTGGAGGATCAATGGGGACCGTGAAAGTGTCATGAGAGCACTCCCGAGTCAAACGCTCGCCCAAGTACCACACATGTCCCATGGGTGTCTGCTGCAACACCCAACTCAGGCTCCTAGGACGTACGACCTCAGCCACGAATGTCGGAGCATCCGGGTAGTCCAATCAAGGTCTAAATGATCCAGTTAATGAAACAAAAGGGTCATTCCTATGATCCAGTTCTAAATGAAGATAAAAGGCGTTATTCTTAAAATTGCTTTAAAAATGAAAGATAGAAAAGAAAGAAATCAACGTACTTATGTGCTCCAACTGCTGGGCATTCACGCCCCTCCTACAAACAAATATCGATCTTTCGATCAAATGCAAGATAAGTTAATCGAGTCATACAAAAATGAAGTTTGTACCTCCAACAAGAGGCCACGACCAACAGTAGCAGGAGAAGTCCCCTTCTCCATCAGCTCTGGTCTAACCAAGGCCCTCATATAGCGAGTGTAGACCGCGAAGCCAGGAGTAACCTAGTCCCACCGACCTAGGCTACTCAAGTCAGAAAGAAAAGGAAGAAGGTTCGTCGACAGCCTCTCCCCCTTTCTCCGAAGTAAATCAAAGACAAGAACCACCATAGCCACAAGCAAGCACTCTGATCAATTGTACAAGGAGGGGGAGACACCATCTCCACATCTATCCTCACTCTCGTTGGAGTCCTACCCGCGAAGTAGTCTCTAACGTAAGAGCTCAGCACCAACCCACTAAGAGTAGCCACCCCTACCGGCAAGTTCTAGCCGATCAGCTGCCTCACCTCCTTCGAGTCGACCCTCATGGCCGTCGACGACCACTCTAACGCCTCCTTCCCCAACGACAGACATGAGATCAAGTCGTTGTCCTCTAAGGTGACCTGACTTCTCTAAAAGGCATATGGAAAGTCGAAGTCGTGTCCCAATACCGATCAAGAAAGGCTAGAATCAGGCAAAGGTTAGCCCGAATCTTCATCGCCTTAATCATCCTCCAAGCTCGGACCAACTCTCTGAAGGCTGCTCGCTCAATGAGAGTCTTCTCCCCCTTCGTCAACTTCTCATAAGCATCCATCATGGTCGTGTAGCTGGAAAAGGAGCTCATGTTCTGGCGTCCTGCAATTTTAGTCAAGAAAATCATTTAGTGTTAAAACTCAAAAGGAACGGCAATATGGAAGAGGACAAACAAGAGCTTACCGTACTCCGCCCTGTACGGTAGGACAAGTGGCTCTCCGCTGCCCAAATGAGATGTCTACCATCCTATTTTTTAGCCCATTTAGGCGTGCCCACTAGCTGGTGTCCACCTCGTCATGTAGTGGTCCTCCTCGGGACCTCCTCCTCAACCTCCTCACGCACCTCTGGTATGTCTCCTCCCATGCAAGAAGAAGAAGGCTCAAGGTCTATGTCCATAGGAGCTCTCCCCGACGTAGAAGGAATATCACCTGCATATCCAAAGCAGTTTCAAACAATCCAAAGCGGTTTCAAACAATACCCAGCGATTTCAGCATTTCAAGCGTTTTCATGCTCTAAAAGGATGTTTTCCGGGTTTGAGTCATGGGTTTGAGTCAAAAATTTGACGGCATTTCGCTATAATGGCGGGTATGCCATAGAAAAAGTCTCCTGCAGAAGCTGTCGCAAATCAAAACTCTAACTCCACAACAAGTTTACCCATTACACACGGGTTCTGAAACACCAAATTTCATCTAAAATGGTCAAGCCTAAGGGAGTTTTCAAAGCGGTTTTTGGTTCAGCAGAGTGACCGTCTCATTTACTCAAAAATTGACGTAAATGCAAAAGAAATACATGGTTACGCTCCCAATGATGCCCAGTGTTCATTTTCAGTGTCCATTTCTACCATACAAGCTAAAATGGGTGCTAATGCCCAATTTTCGACATTAAAGTGGAAGGAAACCTTGATTTCAATTCTAATTCAATCAAAATGCAAGCGATTAAAGCGAGAATAGGACGCATACCTTGATTGGTCATGATTAGTGGCACAATTTGATCAATATTCGACGAGTATTGGTTGGACTTTGAGAGATTTATTCGACTTTTATGTTTTGGGAAATGAATAGAAAGAGTTCGTCTGTCGCGATTTTAATGAGACAGGGACGAGCTTGGGAAAGGATGCAGCGATCAATAAGCCTCTTCCAAAGGTCGCAGCTCTTGCTGCGCCTACTCCCCAACGCGTTTTCATTTCAATTTTAAAATTCGTTACAAGTTAGTTACTTGTGGGCCCACATCTCGTAAGCCTCTTCTCCGACCTCTTATTTCACAAGCTCGATTCTTTTTCAAGACCCGCGTTTTGCCAGGCCTTAAAACTGTTGCATGACGTTATCATCGCAGCAAGACCCACCTTATGGACATACAATCCGTGGGCCCATCTTTTATCGCCAGAATTTTGCTCGCCACAACCGAGCGGATTCCTAAAATGATTCGATCCTGACAGAGTCTACCGTATATCAAGTTTTGCAAATTCCTTTCAATACTATGTTCCCCAACGAGAGTTTGCCTGAGGACATAGACAAGCAGATTCTCACATACAACGGCTGGTGAGCCTCATTACGCACCCAATACAAGCGGTTGACGAGCCTCACGACGCAACCCCATTCAACGGCTGGCGAGCCTTACATCGCACCTCATTCCTCATAAGAAGATGCCTCAGGTATGACTCCTTCTTATGGCTGGCGAGCGTTTATACGTAGTCTAACGGACTTTAAACGACCCTCCCCGATGGTCGACAGACTTTAAACTGTTCATGACGACAGGTCCTTGGTTCAAACCCTTTTAGCTGCCTTGCGTCGCCATAGTCGTCAGGTTATAATCTTCGATTGATCTGATGGCCATACTTTGACTTTTGCCTTGTCCAAACCTCGGTCAAAGTGGGGGCTCGGTAGATAACTTAGTTCTACACTTTCCACCAACCACCCAGTGATGATTGGCCCGCATGTTGGTATGCTAAATGATTGATGACAGTTCGTAAGTTTATCGTCAAGTGATAGCTCAAACACTTGCGTCTACCCCTTGGTCGTCATCTACGCGCATGTACGGTCGTTTTGACAGTCATTAGAGTTTATTTGGGGCCCGGGTCGAAAACCGCTTCATTTTCTAGAAACCGTTTTAAAACTCTGAGTTGGAACGCTCTAGAATATTATGATTATTTTATTATATTTTAAATTGTATCTCTTTTCATGAAATTATCTCGTATTAACTTTTAAAATGGTAGTGTAGATCAACCACAATTCCGTAATAGAAGAGTGGGAATCTTCTTTCTTTAGCAGGAAACCTCTAGGCAAATGACGCAGCAGGTGCTGCGCCTCTTCGAAGGATCGTTGTCTTGCTACGCCTCTTGCCCGGCCTATTCCTTTCCCACGTTTGAGTTGTTCTACGACTCTTTCACCTTTTCTACTATAAAAGGAGAGGCCCGTTCGCACTTTTAAGGCACGCGGGTGTTCTTTCCCTTCACTTCTCTCTCTTTGCATTCTAGAATTGTCATATTTGTATTTGACCGGCTAATTTGACCAACTACACCTTAATCAATTTAATCAACTTTAGTCCTTTAACAAGGGCACTTTCTGCATACATTCAAGTCGAGCTATCGCTAAAACATTAACTTTAGTCTATCTCGTTTCGTCAACATGTAAGTCTAAGGGTGTTAATCCCGTCTTTTTATTTGTATCATTTGTTTTCATATTAATCCTATAAGATCTATGTCAGAAATAAGTCTAATTGCCATTAACCTGCTGTTGCGCCTCTCTGGGATGGTTTCTGTCTCTGAACTTTCATTATCGTTTCGACGTAGCTTTAGTTTTATGTTTAATTAACTATTAACTCTAATATCGCTGCTAATCCGTCAAATTATTTTCTTTCCCTTTTCTTTCAAATCTTTGTTTTGAATATAATTCTGACATAGATCATGTAATCCTTTGTGATCTTCTTTCGTTTTATTTAATCATCGTAATTGGATGATTTAATTTTCTTCTCATATGCAATTCATTCTAAACTCCACTTTCGACATAATTGAATGCTAAATTACATGTTCACTGACATAGTCTAATTCACGTGTTAGGATTAAACGTGGATTTGCATTGCATGCATATAATCGATAACATATCGAGTACGAACGGTATCCCTAATCATTAGTAGAGGCCGCTATCGAGGCGGGCGGGATTAGGTGTTCGATTAAAGAACTTCCTATTACGTACCCTCACATCCTACTCGACATCTCTGTGAACATCCGTGTTCATTGGCATCCACGAGAGGCATTCTAGACATAGAATGCTAAGGGTAACGAGTTCTTAGTGTTCATGTCATTACTTTTTGTCCTGACGTGGCATAAAGTATTCGAACGGTTCCAATTTTCCATAAAAATTGGTGGCGACTCCACAAATGTGTATCACTACGCTTGTCCCTTGTTTTCATCCCGTGTGCGCCCCTCCATGGTACCCCGTGTACCACATTTTGGCAAGGATCCACAATCCCTGTATCAGAGACACAGGGTTTTCAAGCTTAGGTATCTATACAAGGTTAGTGCTGTTAATCTGCCGCAATACTCTATCAGTTATAAAAAAGTCTATGTTAATGAGATCCCTACTGGTTCTAAAGAAGCAACTATTGTTTCCATCTGGACCTGGACTCTTGTCCCAAAGAATTGAGAAAGCAGCTTCCTTAATCTCTATATCAGTAGGAATTTGAGAGAGCAAAGGGCAGTCTGCATGCTTAACTCTGGGACCACTTCTTATAACATCAACACTAAAATCAGAAGTCACACCAGTAGTGCCCAACAACCCCTTATAATAAGCCTGAAAAGCATTAATAATATCAGCAGGTTGTTTATAAGTAATGTCATCACCATCCTCAATTCTAAACACTTTATTTTGCACTTGCCTTTGTTGAATTGCCTTATGGAACATTATAGAGTTTACATCTCCATCACGAGCCCAAGTACACTTTGCTTTCTGCTTCAGATAATCCTCCTTTGCTTGTTTCAAAAGTAAACAACTAGCTCTAGTCTGATATTCAATATCCATCAGCTCAACATTAGTAGGATCAGCTTGAATATTCTTTTGACAGTTTAAAAGAAGTTCATATGCAACCTCAGCATTCCTATTAATATCTGAGAAAAGATCCATATTCAGCTTCCTTAACAAAAGTTTCAAAACTTTAAGTTTGGACACCACACTAAACATGGGAGTCCCCTCAATCTCTTGCTGCCAAACATTCTGCACAATCTCCCAATAATCCGGAGCCTTACACCACATATTAAAGAACTTATTAGGTTTCTTCTTTTGATTGGGAGACCCCCTTCCTCAATGATGCAAGGGCAATGATCAAAATCCCCTTCAGGTTCAAAGTGAGCATAGAAATTAGGTTTATGCCTCATTTAACTCACATTCACCAAGACCCTATCAATTCTACTAAATACTCTAGTCCCACTAGGTTGTTTATTGTTCCAAGTAATGTAAGCTCCTAAGGTTCTAATATCCTACAAATCACATAAAGTAATAGCTCTCTGAAGAGGTTGAGTCTCAGAATCCTTAACAGAAAGACCAATATTCTCATTTGCACAAAGCACATTATTAAAATCACCCACAAAACATATGTGACTTACAATGATTAAAGCTCTTTAGATCGTCCCTAGAGAAATTTAAGTTAGAATTGACTCTCACAACCTAATGGAATCAAGCATCCCAAAACCATAGCTTTTGAGCAAGGGGTGAAGGTACGCGTCAGGATTCCCTTTAATTGGACATACACTCGACCCTGCACGCACTTACCGCCTTCTACGAAGTAAACCAATGGCATTAAAATTCCATGTTTAGTGAATTGAAAATGATATGTAATCACTATTTTTAACATATCATATGAATTATGTGTCTACACGGGGTAATGTATATTACTATTTGTAGGAGTTTCTATAACACCCTTATTTAATCAAGAGCCTTTAGCAAAACATTCCCACTAAAATATGGATATTACCATCTCAGTTGCCTGAGGTAGTACATATCAAAATATAACAAACAAGAGTACTTTAATTTAAATTACTCAATCAAGATTACATAATCAAATACCGTCTTACAAACACCCAGTCATAATAAAATTCAAATTATTACATAACCATAAGACTTTATTAAAACAACTAAAGTGATAAATATATCGTGATGACTCCTTTAAATATCTCATTTGACTCGTCCCAGTCGCCCATCCATAGCAAAGGTATGTCACGCTTATTGCAACTTGTCCCACTTATTGCTCACCAAATAATCGGAATTTAGCAAGAGGATCACCGCAGAAGTTTATAAAAAAGAATAAGAAGGACGCACGGTCAATCAAAGGTTGAGTAGAGTAATATACTAAGCAATAATGTAAGCATAAATCCCAATAAACAACAATGATCCACAGTAATCAACAATACTTGACAAAAACCAACAATACTTAACAATAATCAACAATACTCTGAACGCCTGACAACCTCATCGTTCCGCAGATCGACATCTCAATATAAACATATACTCCGTATGCCTGACGACCATATCGACATCTCATATCAATATTCACATCAATATTCATATCACACCATCATACATACATTCATTAACATCCAAGACCATAACATCATAATTATCACAAGCATCATCAAACCACAACCAGACTCCTCTCGTCTGAGACAAGGGCTGTCCCGACGGAGACGCCTCTGTCTCGCCCGAGAAAGCTCTATTGCGCCTGAGACGGGTGGACATCAAGTAAATAGATTGAGTAGGATAGAACCGTACCTTTTTCGTAATCCCTTCAATCGACACGCCTAGCACAAGAAAATTCACAACCATTCCTCTAAGAAACTGTTGCCTACAAACATTTAGTAATTCCAATTACTACTAGCACATATTAATTAGTAATCGTTACTACCCTTTTATAAATTCAAGAACTAATTTCAATGACTTAAGCATAACATAAGATAAATAAAATACTAGGTCGATCATAAAGGTATTAGGATGTATATTAGGGCTTACCATCAACAAGTTGAGTGAATGATGAACTGCTACCTTCTAGATCCCCATTTCAATTTATTAAACTTCTGTATTAATTTTAGGTTTATGTGATTGTATGATAATACATACAAAAGGGTTTAAAGGTATGTGAGGGATGGGTTTAGATAGGATTAATGTAAATAGTCGGGTTTAGGAGAAATTCAATAAGATTACAAGTCAATAATTAAAGTTGCGGAATATAAAACAATGCGGGCTGATGACTGGACTTGTATCGCCCGAGACAAGGTCTAACTCGCTTGAGACAGGCCTGTGTCGGCCCAGACATCTCTTGTCTCGCCTATACGAGTTGACATCAGGGAGAAAAGTTGATCGACACAGGAACTTACGCCATAAGACACGTCCATCGACAAAGGCGTATTGACACAAGAACTATACACCACACAAGCCATGGCTCGACCGAGACATGCCTGTCTCGACCGAGACCAAGGTCATCTCGATTAAGACGACCCTTGAATCGACTACTAAGCTAACTATTCTACTACTTTGATCAAACACTCTACCAAAACATACTATGCAAATAATTGTTTTTAGAATCTTACCCCCTTAAAGGAACTTTATCCCGAAGTTCGATCACACCCATAAAAATGCGACACAACAAAGTGCTTTTTTATAACCCACATACTCACCACAACCAGCCAAAACTATGTGCTAACTAATACTACTCATTCTTATGGCAACACAACATACAAAACTTAAACAACAACTTAATAGTACACAATAGCAACAACTGGTCGCGTAAAAGGACAAAAGTGTTTATTATCACATCCTACCTCTTTAAAATTAAGGTAACGCCCTGAACCTAAGTCATACCTGATCAAATAAATGAGGATATCTTTCTTTCATTGCTTATTCAGTCGCCCATGTTACCTCCTCAACGTTGTGATTTGACTATTGACCAATATTGTCTCATCTTTTCGTGTTTTCCTCAACTTTCGATCAAGAAGCTGAATCTCGTTAGTTGTTTCCTCATAAGTCAAGGTATCATCCATCTCCGCCGTCTCATGCTCAATTACATGAGTAGGGTCGCTCACATACTTCCTCAATTGTGGCACATGGAACACGTTATGGACCCTGTCAAGTGATTGAGGTAGTGCCAAACGATAGGCCACCTCTGTAACAGCCCCGATTTTATAATAATGGTTATTCACTAAGTCGTTAATTTTATAAAATTCCTTTTACTTTTATTGATTAAAATATTTAAAATCGATAATTTATGGTTTCGTAGCTTTGTATTAATGTTAAATTGAATTTAGTTTAGTTGGGTAGAAACGGTCACATTTTAGTCCGTTATGAGCCCATAATCGGATTCTACAAGAAAATCCAAGTGAGTTGACCCGATATGAAATTTGGGCCTTCTTTTATTCACTTTCTCAAAATAAACCCACTTATCCCTCCACCTTGCTCCTTATTTTTCAGCAACATTCTCTCCCCTTAATCACTTACATTAACACCAAAAACCCCATTAAACCTCCACAACTTCATAAACTTGAGACGGATGTCATTTCTCCATCTCTCAACAAAACTTCATAATTATTACATCAATATTATCCTCTCATTCTCCTCTTTATTTTCATATCATAAAATTTATCTTTCCTCCAACTTTTTATAAAACCCATTTTTCAAGATCTAATCTTAAGACGGACGTAATTTCTTCGTTTCTTAACGGAATTTAATTCCGTTTAGTGTTCCGGAATCCTCTCACCGCCCTCCTTCTTCTAGATAATAAAAGATTGAGAATTTTAACATTCCTTTAAGACCAATTTTCCAAAAATTTCGGTTTGGGTTCTTATCGCGTTATTTGTCGGGAAAAAGTGGATTTTGAAGATTTTGGGTCAAGGAGTTCGTGTGGGTTGATGCTTTGCTTGGGAATCGAGGATTTGAATTAGAAAAGGTAATGTTGACGGGTTACTCGGTATCACATTTTATGTGCTTTTCTACGTGTCTTAGGCTAGTTTCCATTTGAAAGACCAATTCTTGTGTAGGTAGTTGTATAGATCTATGACTACAATATAATGAATTGTTGAATTGCATCTTGTATGTCCCAATTTGATGGAAACTTGGTGGTGTTGATGATGAATTACCTTCTTGTTGCTTAAACTTGTATTTATGTCTTAAATGATAACTTAAGTATGCTTTTAATGTTATTGTGGGAAATCAGTATTACCACAATACAATAAATATAGGATTATAACGAAATAGTAATAACATGATTATACTAGTCATAAACGAAAACAAGAATAAGAGTATAGATTTAAAAATCAACCTCCGGTCCTAGCAATTGGCGTAAAGAACAGATATATCAAAGTAGATATCCTCCTAATCGTTGCACCCAAGATTGTATGAGATATGCCCTTCTCCTTTGCTAGAAAGAGAATCAAAAGTTACTGTTAACCTTTTGTTTTGTGTTTTTGTCAAAAGTTACTGTTAACTTTTGTCTTTTTGTGATTTTGTTGAGATGGAGGCAGTCTGTCGGAATAGAATTAGGTTTTTTTAGTATCATCAACTCTATTCCCCTCTCCTGTATCTCACGGCTCATTTGGTTTTTATATGAGGAGATTTAGTCTCCTCAAATAACTACCCATTGACCGGAAAAACCGAGTGTATCTGGAGACTTTTGTTTCGGTTCATTTTAGCTTCCAATATAATGTAATATATTATAATCGTCATTTTTACATGGACCGACATTATAATACATCATTAATTATAAATATCCGTATATTTATAATTTGCCAATTAATTATAACGGTTTATGTTTAATTAGCTTACATTATATACAACAATTAAATATAACATTTTATATTCAATTTACGAATTACAGTAAATTCGTCTCAGCTAACTTTATTTAATCGTTATTAAATAATCTGTCATCATCACATTGACTAACCTTTTAGTCAAAAACATCGACTAACCTTTTAGTCATTTAATAAGGCATCAATATGATTATTTTCTCAAATAATCACATCTCTCAATCACATCCTTTAGGTGTGACTTTTAGGGACCAGTTGATCACCGCCATATGTATGACAATAACGTCAAACTTATCTAGCAAGCCAACCGTTATCGATAAATGTTAATCAACTGATTACAATACAAAGTATACCCTGTGAACCTATAGAGATTTATTTATGTTATTGCACTAACTGTGGAGGACAATGGCTCCAACAATCTCCCACTTGTTCGTACAAGTGTATGTGCGATAACCGATTCTCATATCCATAATAAATTTCTCCCACTCAATGTAAAACAATTTGCAAAGTCCGTATTCACAAAGGTCGTATTTTACAAGTGATCTGTATCAAGAAAGGTTTCCCCGACTAGAGAGTA